>RSEF01000031.1:64429245-64453957 GCA_003993805.1 Himantopus leucocephalus
TTTTTTTTTTTTTTTTTCCTTTCTGCTACACGCTGTAGGTTATGGCCAGCCTGAGCTGAAATTCAAGGCCTTGGGACAAAACGAATAATTCCTGGTTCTCCGCCCTTCACCTCCTCATGTCCTGCTTCCATAAATTGATCGACGCCCCAGTCACAGCTGGGTTGTGCTGTCCTCCAGAGCAGGGGAGTGTGGTGGTTCTCATTAGAGTGCTCCATATATGTAAAGAGGTGTAAATGTAACTCAAGTCATGAAGTCAGCCAGGGCGAGAAGGATACAGGAGAAGATGGAAGAAGCCAATGGTTCTTTCATGCTCTTTTCTTGGACCGGTTTTGTTTCAGCGTTAGCTCTGGTAGCACTCCAGGTTTGGGTGGCTGCCAGTGACGGGCAAGCAGGTGGATGCCACAAACCACTTTTGCATTGATTTCACAGCTTTGACAATGGAATCCTCCCAAGCAGCTCTTGCTGGGATGATCCTGGCCCCTGTATGACAGTGGTCTCTGGCATCAGCGCTGCAGAAGAGTGTATTTCCGCAGAGTCCCGCAGAGCCTTTTGGATGGTTCAGTATCATTACCATGAGCTGTCTCCATAGATCCAGACTAGCTGGGAATTTGGGACTGTACTCTGCAGCGGGTATCAATTCCTGTAGCCACTCTCAGGGATCCTGTTTACCTCCCCTCAGATGGAAGGAAGTTTGTGCTAGCCTTTGTCTTGGGCGGCTGCAGGCTGACAGGGGAATGTGCACTTGGAAGGCCGGAGACAGATGGAGAAGCTTCATGTTGCAGCTGGTGGCCCAGGGAGTTTCACCCCTCTTGGTAACCGTTCGCTGTGTTTTACACAACCTTTACTGAGGTAGGCTGTATGTCAGAAATAGCTGGGAGCTCCTCACCTGTTCCACATAAATCGCAGATATGAATTTGCTTTTCATGCTTTTCGTCCTCCTGTTTTCGTCTCTCAGGTCAGTTCCCTTCTGTGGAGCCAAGGATGTCTGAAAATGAATTCAAACCTTCGGTTGTCATGAAATTATCAGTCTCAGAGCATGTCGTATTATGTTAAAATGAATCAGTAGAAGGATTTAATTTGCTTTATATCACTTAAACTTCAAGTAGGTCCCCAGGCTAGATTATCCACTGATATAAACTCATTTGTATAATTTTATACCAGTGGAAAATCTGGCCCTGTGAAATGTCATGCAACACAGGGCTCTGTCTTGGCACATTGGTATAGAAGTTAAAGTATAAAGGAAATTGGTGTTTCCTGACCTGTGAATTATGTTGATTCTCCCAGGACAGCAATGACAGCTCTAGATTTTCTGGCTGATCTCCTTCTCCGTCTTAGTTTCTACTTCTGAACTAAATCTGAGCAGTGGAGCCTACTCAGATGCTCTTTTCTTTCTGCTCCCCTGGGATGGTAAGGTGTTTTCTCATTTCGATTATACAGGGAATCCACTCAAGCATGCACCCTTGGCAGACATCTAGCAGCCTGAGTGGGGGTCTTCCCCTACTGTGCACTTGTACACCACTCTTGAAGTTGTTGGCCATCGTGGCCTGAGGAAATGTTTGAAACCAGTTGCAGGTGGGATATGGGAAGTGCTAACACAAATAATTTGGTACAGAGGAGAGGAGGAACACTTCCATTTTACAGTATGCGTGGGGAAAATGGAGCTGTGCAGATGTACTTCCATCTCAGACTCCGATGTCACCGACAATTGCAACACCAGAGCAATGGGGATGGCAAGAAAGATGATGTTATAGGAGGTGGAAAATCGTGCCAGTATTCAGTATGACCTACTTCAGTGTTAAATTGTACATTTGAACAAACATTTGAAATCATGAAAAAACCCACCACTTAGGCATATCCATGTGCGCGTGTTTCTGGTAAGGATTGTGACCTGCTTTTTTTCTCTTAACAGTGCTCAGAGGCCTGCATCCAGCTTGAGCAATACGAAAGAGAATTTGTGTAAATAGTTTATGAATTTTATATAAACTGCTTCCTTCCACAGGGAGTGATGTAGATGGGAACTGTCACTAGCAGCAAAAAAATTGCCATGAAACAGATGAGACCTTCTGATGGCTGGAAAGGTTTTACAAGCAGAACAAATGAGACCAAACTGTATTTTAAAGCATGCAGACCTAACCCGCTCCTTGCAATAAACCCCGTCCCCTCTAGTTCTTTTAGGCACCTCAGGGGGATTTTTTGTTTTCCCCCATTCCCACCTGTGCTGCTCCGGGGAATAAAAAGGAGCACAACTATGTGGAGTCTCTTGGTGAGCAGCCAGGGAACCATCTGCTTCTGTGTCTCTTCCACATTCAGCTGAGGTCCCACCAAGGCCACCTCAAGCAGACGAACTCCTGCACCTTCTCCCTGACGCTTATGTTAATAAATCCCACTCAGGATTCAGATTTAGCCTGTGATTCCCTGGGATCCCCAGATCTCTCTCTTTGATGCAGCTGCCGATTCACATCCTCGCTTTCTGTTGGAGAACTTGATTTTTACCTCCTCAATATGTCTCCAGCCTTCCTTAGTGATCAAATTTTTACTCCCCATCACCACAGACTGGAGCGGGGTTTTATTTATTTTTATATACTTTGTTCTGATAGATACTGGCAAAACAGAAGGGTTGCTAAACCCATAACACCAAATATGGCAAACAAACAGCAACAATCAACATGAGATACTGAAGCAGTTCTGCTGCTGCTCCATGGCATCATCCTCCATTGCCAGTGGCCAGAAGAAAGTCTCACCACCCTTAGCCTGTACCTCTCATTTCCCTTACTTCTGGCTGTAGGTTCTCTAGCAAAGGCAAATGTAGTGGAATTAAAAGGTGAATTTCAAATCCACAATATTTTGGTACCAGACTTTAGTTCTAGTACGTGCAGACCTTTTTGACACCAGAGATACCTACCTCCAGTCTTTGTCCATTTAAAGACCTCTGTCAAAATACGGTAAACATATCCATTCAGTATTTATGAGGCAACAGCACACAAAATAAAGTACAGAGTGAAAACTGCATCTGTGCTGTATGAAAAATTATCTTTATGTTTGATTTTCTCCTAGTCTGTCCCATGTGATACCAGTACAGTATCACATGCCCCTGGGAACAAGCTCATTTAAGAAATATGGGTTAAGTATGTAGAGTACTATTAATATTTAATGTATTGAGTGTGTTATTAGATATTTATAAGGAATCAGCTAAAGTACATAATGATGCATACCATGAATATATAATGTAATTGCCGTTTTTTTGCTACAACTACAGTTAATCAAGTTTGACAATATAAAGAGAATTTGGGATATCTAGAGTTTTAACAAATATTAATTGAGCAAAACACAGCAGGCTTGAGTCTATTAATTTACTGATTCTATTCATTTACTTAAAAGAATGTGTCTAATGAAGAAATCAGAGACATGCAAATCAGGGAAAGACGAGCGCTACTGAGATCTGCATGTGACTGTGGCGATGTATGTTTTAGTGATTTTGTATATTTTGCAGAAGAGGTACGTCTCTGCAACAGCGAAGGCTCTGAAGGAGGCGGCATAGACCCGAAAGCTTTTCAGACTCAGCTGGTCTTCCGAGAGTATTACACCTCTCTACAAAGCGTGTCCAATTTATGCCTTCAAGGTTTAAATGCATCAGCCGGGCTCCTGCGCTGTTCTTTCAGCTTAACTACACCAGGATTAGGTTTGAGTTAACTTTCCTTTTTCAAAATGGCATGCCCCGTGCTCCTGCAAGGAAGTCCTTCCCCTGCATTTACCCATGGGTTAATACAGTCTTTAATCCCCACTGAAAGTGGATTAAGCTCCCTGCGGATTGAATTTGCACAGAGCGAGGCTGGTGCAGACCCCGCTGTGCTCTGCGTGAGCCAGACAAGTGCTGACCCTCCCGGCATCACGCTGCACCAGAATGAACCTGCCCCTTTACCCGTGTCCCCTCCGGGTGGCCCAGGCTCTCCAGACCTTTAACACCAATAACCTGCTTTTAACACCAGTACCCAGCTGGGATCAGCACTTAGGCAGATGTTGTGCTGTTGGAGTACCTGCCTGCAGCACTGCAGCGCTGCGGGAGCGCTGTCACAGCCGGCCCAGGTGGGCAACACGGGGTTCCAGCATCTCCTTCCACCTATGGAGACTGACAAAGCTGCTGGTGACCGCTTGCACAACCGCCGGCTTAAACAAAGTTGGCTTATGCATATAAAGGGATGCGCAGTGCTGAGGAAAAGGCCAGAAATGTCACTTAGGAGAGTTCGTCCGAAGTCACAACAAAGCAAATTGTTCCTTGCAGTGTTAACAAAAGCTGAGGGTGAAGTACAGCAACACTCCTGCTCCTGGTCCCATTGTGTGGAGCACGGAGGGAACCTGGGGCAGCAATTTGTCCAGGATGTGAGATGAATGCCAAGGCTGGCCAAGGGGTCTGGGGAGGAGGGAAAGCTCTTTTTGGGGCCAAAACCCCCAAATCGTGGTTCTGGCTGGTTCCCCATGTGTGTTGCAGCGCGGGACAAGCCAAGCACCACAAGGTGCAGAGCCAGCTGCAGGGTGTAACGTAAGAACGCCGCAGCCCCGAGTGCTTGGCTGTTGCTCTGGAAGATGTTCCTGTCCCACACATGCTGCAGTGCAGAGTCAGCTAATACAAACCGTGCTGCGTGACCTTGGTTGCTTTTATCATGTGGGTGATATGCAGAAGCCCAGACCCTGGTGACGGGAGTCTGGGCCCTACCCGGGCAGAGAAGCACTTACGCACTCTTCTGGAGTTCCTAGAAAAGGAAATCTCCCTGGTTTTCCATACAAGTTTCTTTTCATTCCTTTGACTTCTACAGGCCTCTTGACAACTCCAGCAGTTCTCCTCGGCATACTTAAAAAGGCCTTCCTGATGCAGCAGCCTAACTGGGTGGAACAGATTTCCCTCTGATTCAGCTATACTGCACGGGGGCACGCTCGCTTTGCGCTGCTGTGAGGGAGAGGAAAGTCAGATGCCTGTTGGTCTGCCAAGGGTGGCTCCCCACAGAGTCCTCCCTAAATAACTCGCCAGCCAAGGATTTAAAACTGGTTAAGACAAGACAAACCCTTCTCCTACTAAGCTGGGAATATCGCATTGGTTATTACCTTTTTACGTGTTTTCATGCAGAGCCAGGGTGGGCAGAGTGAACAATGTTGGCAAAAGGACATTTTAGCCTTGTTTGATTTTATTTATTTATTTATTACCATTAGTTTAAAGCAATCAAGAATAATCTGTGTTCCTGACTGATACCAGTAGATGTGCGTAGGCTAGAGCTGTCTCAGCATGCAAGACAAAACAGCTCCGAAGTGCCTGAATCTTCCTTTGCCAATGTTTGCAGTGTACAGACCTTCACGGGAGTGACTGACATGGGAGCATTTATTTTTGAAAGACAAAAAAAAAAGAAACCAAACCCAAACTTCCATTATGTTCCCGTTCCCTCCAAATCTGGCTACCATCAAAAAGCACCAGAAGGCTCAGCTTGTCCTGGTGGCAAGAGTTGTCTGTGGGTAGCTGGAGTAGGCTGGGCGGCCAGCAAGGGGATGGGAGGGGGATCCAGTCCAGACTGGCTATCAGATCAACAGCTGCTGCAGACTTTAGTTTCCTTTTATAGAAGGGAGATCGTGGGAACTGTTGGTCTTCATAGCCTGCAGAGTCTTCAGCTTAAAAAAACACCCTCCCCGGGGACCACACGCTACGTAACATCTCAAATGCCGGTCTGTGTGTTTGCTCAGGTTTCTGCCACAGCCTAAAGCAGCGTGCTTGCCTTTGCTTCCTGCAGGGACCTGTGAAGCGTCCCTGTTCTGTGACTCCTGGACCATGACTTGGAGTCACAGGAGGTGAGAAAGTCCGGAGGGGTTACAGGTGGGTGGTAAGGGAGATGCAGAATTAGGGCAACCCAGGAGCGGGATGAGGAACGTGTGAGGAGCCTACCTGCTGCTGCGCGTGGGCCCCGCAGGGCAGAGCACGGGCTCTGCCACCCGCCTGGGTCCTGTGCTGAGGGTCACTGCGCACAGGAGCACCCCGCAGCAGTACAGGGCTGGGGAGCAGCTTTCCCACCGGTAGCTGCCATTCCCAACTCATCCTCAGAGCCGGGAACACCCCTCAGCAGGGAGCGCATAAGCAGAGAACACGTGCCGCTGCTGTTCCTTCATATCTGCGTTGCACAAAAACCAGGATAAGCCTGGGGTGGCCGAGGGGAAGGGGACAGGACTTGCATGTGGCCAGGGCAGCTCACCTCGCTAACAGAGTTTACACCTTTTTAGATGCCCACCATCGCAGTCCTCGGTCTTACCAGCAGCTCCTCGTTCTGCAGAATGACGTTGCTTGAGGCCGGAGGTTTTTTTACACTGGAAACAAATGTAAAGGCACGGAGCCATCCCAAAAGTTTGGTGGTAGTAGCAGTTTGCATGGTCTGCGTAGGAAGCTATCTATAGCAGCTGGGAAGCCACAGAGAGCACATGTTATCACCACTCTGCAGGACGCACTCCGTCTGGCCACATACAGGGGGTTATATATAGAGCCGTATACAAAAATACAGACGAGCCCTGCGGCTGCATTGGAAAGCCTCATCCAGACACACCTCTGGCAGAATCCTGTCCTTGGCCCCACCCGGGGAGCTGCATATTTCGGAAGGATGCTGGGCAGCCACCACTGCCTGGGGACAGCTGATCTGTAAAGTACGAGTGTACAGACTGGAGGGCAAATACGCCCACTCCTTCTAGAACCGATTTCCTCTGAAATATGTTTGTGCTATTTATAGAAACATCCCACCCACACACACACCCCGCTCCCACCTACGCACCTTGCAGATTACAGAATCACAGAATGGTGGGGGTTGGAAGGGACCTCTGGAGATCATCTAGTCCAACCCCCCTGCCAGAGCAGGGTCACCTACAGCAGGTTGCACAGGACGGCATCCAGGTGGGTTTTGAGTGTCTGCAGAGTGGGAGACCTCCACAACCTCTCTGGGCAGCCTGTGCCAGTGCTCTGCCACCCTCAAAGCACTGCGTTAAACAGTCCCACCAGCAAAACTGTCCTTAATTTAAGAATTTACAGGCAAGGGGTGAGAGGGACTAAAAAAATTACAGTGTTGAAGTAGAACTAAAGAACTGTAAAAAATAGTCCAGGAGGGTCCTCAAGAGCCTACCAAACTGCCCCAAGCCAGGGTCAGCTGTCCCTTCGTCAGCTGATGCCTTTCAGCCGTGATGCTCCTCCACAACGGGTCTGAAGTTAAAGGAGGCTTTAATGGTATAATAAGCAGTAGGAAGGCTGGGTTCCAGGTTAAAATGTAATTTTGAAAAGTGAGCCTATTTTTGTAAGGCATGGTCATAATTTAAAGAAGGTTGCTAAATGAAGACTCCTGGACAGAGTAACAGCAAATAAATATAGCTCTGTGCTTAAGGAAACCTTTAAACTACCCAAACGCAGCACGCAATTTCCACAGCAGTCCTGCGTATTTAGCTTTCCAGGCAGCAGAAGCACCACTCCTTTCCCACAGGCACTCAGGGTGGGTGATGAACAGAAAGCTGCGCCTTGGCTTCTAGTCTGTCATCTTCACATCAACGTGTCCTTATGCAGATTCCCCATGAAAGGATAAGGTAGGGACCCTCCCTCCCAGCCTCTGTTTCACTTGCTGTGGCAAAGGGGACATGGGGAGAGGTCTGGATGGAAACCCAGGGATGGCTCTTGCAGAAATAGCTTCATGAAGGCCTCCGTGCTCTCTCTGATGAGTATTTCAACTCAGACTGCAAGCATGTGGTCATGGTTTAACTGGTGTACAGGGGAGCTGCTGGTCCTCGTACCAGAGCCTGGTTATCATCACTGTCACATGTTAGCACAGAAGCCACCTTCACACGTATACATGACTAAAACTGTCAAAACACAGACTTCCACATGCCCATCTCCCTCCTTTCATTTGTGAGTTTAATATAAACAACCTAATCTGGCAAGTTGAAAACTCTTTCCTTCCCACAAACACTTCCCCTTCTGTGCACGTTTTGAAATCCTCGAAGTGAGAGGCTGCAGATTGTTCTCACACAGATTTTCTCTTCCTTGATGAACTTCCCTCATATTGAGAGGCAGGACTGTTTCCTTCCTGGGGATCCTGCTCATTCTCTAGTGGTAATGGCCACTTCTGTCCAGTCCCAATCCCACACACAGAGCCTGTACCTACAGGTGGACATTTTAAAGGATGTCCTCGCACTGCAGTTATCAAACAAGGCACTTTGCCAGTGCCTCAAAAACAAAGCAGTAGTGTGGGGTTTGCTGCCTTTGGTGGGTTCAGCTTGAAAAGCTTTGGTGGTTGTAGTTTCCTGTGCCCTTGAGAAGATGCTGTGCGGGCAGTTCTTCACCCAGAACATCTGACTGGCTTGCAAAAAAAGAAAAAAAAAAAAACCAACCCACCCCACAACAGCTACAGCTCACAAGGAATAATAGTTTTCCCTGCTTCCCAAAGCAACAGTGCATTGATTTTTATTCCATTCCGAAACTAATCAGGCAAAACAAAGAGAGACCAGGAGGACCAAAGCTTTAAAATGGTGGGGAGAAAGTGTAAATCTAGGACATACTGTCACTACTCAGTGGGGTAATTTAATAGTCATTTAGTATAACGATGATGAGACTTTCTTCTCTTTCACCCAGTCCTTGTCTAAAGTGAGGAAAACTTGTTAAGTGGTCTCTACTTGCAGCAGCAAAACAAGAGCTTTTTAGAACACAGTATCTGTCACCAACCTCAACAGACCAATATTGTCATTCAACTGATGAATTTCAGAAACGTTTCATATTTTAGCTGCAGCAATCTGATCTCCTTACGTGGGGGTCTCTCTCCTTCTCATGTCCTGACAGCAAGTCTTCTACCTCCGCAGGGCCACCGATAGCAGGGTTCTTCCAAAATGCAAGGAGACGGGGCTGTCCATGAAGGCTCTGACTTTGGAAATCACTGTTCCTTCCCCTCCACACAAGGTAACCCCAAACTGAATGGCTGAGGACTCGCTACAAAGGTGAAATGTGTTTTTCTGGGAACACTATTGCTTCTAAGTGGTATTTCATTTTTGATACTGGCTTCCATGGAGAACGGCATATTTGATGTAGCTTTGTCAGCTCCTCTTAGGTTGTCTTTTACTTTGTTACAGGGCACAGAGCAAGGTAGACTTAGTATGTGCTTCAACACACATATTTTAGATTTTTCTCCAATGCCCAATTTACTTGTTAGGTTGTTTTTTTTTCACAGCTGATGGTTGTTCCATTTAGAACAAAATTTCTCCAGATGAGAAGTTCATAAATACAGACACACTTAGCAAGTCTTCCAAAACGGTGTCACCGTATCGGCCAGCAGCTATGTACAAATCAAGTTGCTGTGAAAGCCCTAGTGAAGACGTTTAAAACCTCAGTCCTCTGGTCCTATTGAAAGGACACATTTAACTTCCCTTGTTCAGCAAGCCCGTTCAAAGCTGTTTTTTTCTGGAAGAGGAGGTAGAACCACAGACATAGTTTGTGAGCCTTCCAGATAAGATAGGGGCGCCCAGCTGGCATACGTTTGTCAGCCTAAGCCAACACCAGCAAGCTGTGAGTGCTGCTGAGGATTACATAAGGCATTAATTTTATAAATACAGCCTTGATAAATGGGAATAATTAGGGAGTGGGTCTGTTGTATGACACCGTTGCCAGAACATCAAGAGGCTGTGGTAATGTAGCCGTTCTGCACAGCACAAGCCCTGGTAGCCAAGGTGGTTTTTACACCCTCAAGCACATAGTAAAGCCATTTAATTTATTAATTTCTTATTTAGGTTCAGCCTCACCTATGTAAAGCTGTGGTTAACACAACATCATTACAGGTGGATAGTAATTGCATGGTTTGCTTTTTGTAGCTACATCTAAGTTCCACAGTTCACCTTTAAGTTTTAGCTGCATTTGGACATCTCTGTTTTAAAATAGATTTTAGGGTATGGATTCTTCCTCTTTCTGCGAAATTGTTGTTCGTCAATTCATCGTTTAACATTTTTCTAGTCAGAGGACATGATAACCACAAAAACAGGAGAGGAAATGCAATGTAGCACACGTTAAGTCAGCATCAAAATGTCTGCTACACAGGAACATTCAACTTTCACCGTTTGTTTGCCTGACATGAGTTGGGGCATTAAAAACATCAAATCATGCATGCAGAGTTGCTTATTATCACAGATTTTTGTCAACTTAAAAAAGACTAACTATTTCAAACAAATTAAAGTAATTAGATTCTCGGCGTGGGGTGAAGGCATACACATTTTGTTGGCTGCAGAACAAACTATGGGAGTTAATGGGAAACAAATATGCCTTCCGCAGCCTTTAGAAAAGGATAAGTCTGCTGTCAACATTCAGCCTGCAAAAATGCTGTTATTTAGCTGGGGGGGAAAAAAAAATGTTGCCGAATAAATGGGGCCCAAGGAGATGTGAAATGTAAAATCCACATAAACAACCCACGGTAGCTTACAGATACAGAAACCAAAGCAAGAAATACTAGATGCTTTTTGAAGCAGAACACTGTTAAATCGCTGTGAGAAATTAACTAATTATTCACAGAGTATGATTTTTCACTGTTGTCCCCTTACTTCTGCTTCTCTATCCAGACGTCCCTCACAGATGAGAACTCAGTCACAGATAGGGAAGCTCAGGATTTTGCAAGTCCAGATTTGGCCCAAGATAATCAAATACATCATTCATCACGAAGCAAAGTAAGAAAGTATATTTGGGCTGTTTCCTAGCAGAGATTTAGAGCACCTTATTCAACTCTTCTGAAATGCACAGCTACTTCCTCTAACAGTGAGTGTACTAAATGCTAAAAATCTGTTAGACAGTTCTCCAGCAAGGCAGAGAGACAGGGATAGGGATGGGTAGCTACAATCACATCTCACCTTCATTGTAACTTCACCATGTTCCAAAAAAAAAAACCCACCCCACTCTACTGTGAGCCAACTTGTGGCCACCATCTGATGTCAAGGACAAGCAGAGACTCTTCTGAATGACTTTTACCCCAAGGTGTTTTGTTTATTTTCTAATGGATTCTCTTGCTCCCAAGACCTGAGAGTCTTCTGTTCAGGGACGCTACCTCAGCCTTTGCTGACCAACATCCCATTAAGCCCCTCCACAAAAATGGACTCCTACGGGAACTGCTGTAGTGCGTCCCCAGCCTGGTAGATCCTCTCTTTCAGGGCTCTCTACTATGCAGTTTTATTTGTAAGTGAATTTCACGTCAACTCCGGATGTGGGCAATAAAACCAACTCCCGAGCTTTATCTTCCTCATTTCACTCCCTGACATTGCTTGAATCAGAACCTCCCTCTTGCTCTTGCCCCCTGATCTCTGCACTTACCCTACGCAGCTCAAATCCTTTCCACCATTTGGGTTCCATTCTTAATCCACATTCCCTTCCTTTTTCTTCTCTCGCCTCCACCCTCCGTATCTCCCAGTTTTTAGTATTTTCTCTTACTCTGCACCAGTCCTACCCAAGCACGTCATTCCCCCTCCCCAGTACTAGGCCCTACAGTCCTTTTGCTTCCACCACTACAGACTTCTTAGTTTTTCCAGCTACATAGCCTCTCCTTCTACAAGGGAAGTGTCTTACTGGGACATGCCTTGATCACACATCTTACTTCCAAGCCCTGTCCCATGCTCCTTCTCTGCTTTTCCAAGCACACCACCACCACTGGTGATGTTCCCAATGCTGCCATGGAAATTAATCTGCTTACAGAAATAAAAACCATTTCTTTATGGAGGAAGGCTGCTGACACGAGGATTGTTCTGGTAGCCTGAAGATCTCTCTGATATGTGCGATAGTGATACAACTACTCTACCCTTTTCACTTGCACTGCATTGCAAAAATCAGAACCAGAGTTATTCCTGAAGCTCTTTTTGCTGACTGAAACTGTCTATATCCTGCCTCTTTGGGCTCAGAGGTGGCAAATGGTGAGCTTAACATGGCTTGAGATCTTCAGTAATCAGTCTTTGGAAAAAAAGAATGTGCCTTAATGACTGACAAGCAGAAAGACATGCTGGTGTCTACTGTATGCCTGAAGTGCACAAACCGTCCTGCCACAAATGCAAAAGCTGCAAAGTTATTTGCTTTGCTTCTGAGCAGCACTTAAATCACAGGAAGTAAGGCACCAATACTAAATAAGCTAAGAACGTTCATCATTCTCTAACAGCAAACCACTACCACTGATTTTAAAGCCCAATGTTTCATTCTTTACACAGAATGGTAACGAAACTAGGAATTATTTCACACTAAAAGGGAAATATATATATATATTAAAAAAAATAACCAGAGTGCAGCTGTACAATTTCAATGTATTGCACAGGCTTGACTTCAGAAACAGGTTCTAATGCTACTGTTGCACACGCCTGCTCTTTCAAAAGACTCTGTTGAATATCTCTTGCTGACATATATCAATACGCCACACTCATTGACTTCCACATGAAGAGAATATTTCAGATGAAAATTCTTCGTCTGGCTAACGATCCACTTCATCTGTGTAGAAACTACTCAGAAGAATTATGACATTCATTTAGTAAGGCCACACAACTTTAAAAGTCCAGTATATTGAACAAAATAATTTTTCATTTATTTTTTTTAACAAAGTTTATGGAATCTGAAAGTAGACGATAAAAGGTAACTTTTAACAGAGACTTAATATGGGAGATTCTCTACCCAAAAATATGCCAAACTTTACGATCATAAAGAACTCCAAGGTTCTGTGCTATACTGTACGATATGTAAACAGATTTTGAAAATACTTTCCTATTATATATTTTGACACAGTATGCACAAATTTAAAGAAATGCAGTTCAAACGCCTCAAGGGATTTCTTAGAAGTAAAGCCATTTGAAGAGCCATTTACAGTCTGCGGTGACAAACTTCTATATAATCAAAATATTTCCTTTTTTCACAATGCTGAATAACCTCCTGAAGGCAACTCCCTATGGAAGTGATGCCAGCAACACAGATCTGATTGTATGACCCCAGCACTTAAAAGAGCACATTGGTTATACATGGCTTTTAACCTTGGGCTACAATTATGCTACCAGAACTAAACTCAAGTCTAAATCAGTCATGTAAAGAGGTGTGTGTCATCTTTAGAGTTCTTGTTTTCCAGATCTGATGAAGGTGGTGAAGGCGCTCTGAGGTTCTTGTGCTTACATTCAGGGCAGGATGAACTTTGCAAATACCAGATTCTCCAATTAATGACAAACCACAGATCCCAAAGTAGGCATGTAAAGCATCTGAAAGAAGGACAGAAAAGGAAAAAGAAAAATTAATGTCAGGCTGTTACAGCCACGTGTTCCTGGATTCCAACACCCCTGAATAATTACAACCAAGGAAAACAAACTGGTGCTACATTTTAAACTTGGGTTTTGACAGAAGAAATCAATTTCTGTCCAAAGCCACCAGCATGAACTGATAGTCTGCAATCTCTGAAACTAGAGTCTAGTTTTGTTTTATAATAATTCGTGCCCACTACTTTATTTCTTCCTCGTGCTCAGGCCAAACAGCAAAAGAATTTGAGGAGCTGGAAATAATTTCTGTCCACAAAGCAATTTTTTTTTTTTTCCAAACATGAAAGAATTTTTTGGCTGATTACTTGATGAACAGCTGACTAGCGAAACACCAAAATTAGTGCCAATAGCTGCCAAAGAGCAAGACTTAGAAGCATGAAAAATTATTACTTTACCTAGCTTCCCCCCTTCCTGAGAGAATACCCTAAGGATCAGAATTCATGAGGTGGCTTGGTCAGCCATAACAGATGACTGCCACCAAAACAGGGATGCTCTTATTCCCCTGTCCCACGCTGCTCCTGCTGCCTACCTTATACCAGCACTACAGCTTGCTGAACACCCTCCATGACCTAAAGCAATTGAAAAAACATGGAAGAAAATTAACCCAAGCAGAAGCAAATGGACAGTTTTCTGACATTTTAGTGAATTAAACTGGTTTGCAGAAGGTTTTGATACACACCGAAGCTAGTGCAAAAAGGGGAAAGGACATGCAGCTATACTTGGGGAAGCCAGGAGGAAGAGAAGTGAACCTGCCTCCCCTGGGCAGCAGCAAGCCCTTAGATTGGATTACCTGCCCATGAAATCACAGGGCAAAGATGGAAAGAGGATGTGAACTTAATGTACCCCTTACAAATTCTCAACACTTAGTAATCTTTTAAGTAAATTCATATTTGACTAAAATGGTATTACCAGAAGGTATGTGTACATAGAGACACTGGAAGGCGGCTTGTACTTACCAGCATTAACATGCAGACAAAAGCATACTCAGCAGATACGGTCCCTACTGACCTTGCAGAAAGTATGTCAGGCAAGGAGACCTCAACTTCAGGAAACAGAGTATATTAACCCCTGTGGACAGCTGCATTGATACACACTAAAAACCATATACAAACCTAATTAGCTGTATATGGCTATTTGGTGGGTTTAACCACGAAGTTCAACAGTTGTGCAAATCCATGCTAACTTAATACTCAACTTAGTTCTAGCCAAAACACATATACAGCCTGTGTACTCCTCTCTTTCAAGCTATGAAATACAACAAGCTTTTCAAGGTCAAAAAACACAGGTCCAAACATTTTGTTTCATATGTAACTCAAATACAGAATGCAGCATGTAACCTTTCAACAAAACAAGGTGTATTCATACTTCTACGACAGCAGATCTCAACTTCAGTGTTTTACATGTAGTAATTGCGCACACTCATTTTCATCTTCCACTCCCTTATGTTAAACCTTTTGATCTTTCTCTTGCATAACCTGCAACTTACATATGCAGTATAGAAGAATTGGAAGCACATCATTTAAAGATACTAAGCAAGATGCATCAGAGTTGCAGCACAAACTCCTGGGGCATGCAGCAGCACCTCCAGTAATTTAAGAGAAAAGGCTATTTAAATCTAGTCATGACTTATGCGCAAGCCTGAAAAAAACCCCAAATCGCCTAGGTATGTGTTCTAGCAAAATGTGTGGTAGGCAGCTAAGCACCGCATAGCTGCTTGCTCACTTGCCCCGCTTCACCTCCAGTGCGAAAAGAGGAAAGGAAGAGTAAAAGTGAGAAAACTCATGGGATGAGAGAACAACAGTTCATGGGGAAAGCAAAGGCAACAGGCACAAGCAAAGCAAAATAAGAAATTCATTCACTACGTCCCATCAGCAGGTACATGTTTAGCTACTTCCTGGAAAAACACTGCAGCTCCAAACATCCCCCCGCGTCCTCCTTCTTGCCCCAGCTTTTACTGCTCAGCACAATGCCATGTGGTACGGGGTAACCCTGTGGTCAGCGGGGGTCAGCTGTCCCGGCTGTGCTCTGTCCCAACTTCTTGTGCACCCAAGTCTGCTCGCTAGTAGGGCAGCATAAGAAACAGAAAAGGCCTTGACACTGTGTAATCAGTGCTCCACAACAGCTAAATCATCAGTGTGTTACCAACACTGTTTTGGTCATGAATCAAAAACACAGCACCGTATGGCTGCTAGGAAGAAAATCAACTCCATTAGACCACATTAATATGTTTTTTTTGTAACAAGTAGTATTAACGCAAGGTAGCACAACTGCTTAACGTGAAATATGTTATCAGTCACTTGTAAACAAAGAACAAATACAGTATGTGTTCAGTTCCTTGGTTTGAAGTATGAATCTCCCTATTAAGCCATTGCCCATGCCTGCTTTATAAAACAGCAATACTACTACTACAATGATATTCAGAAGATTTTTCAGATAAAAGCCTTTCCTGCATTTGACAACCTTTAGATTGCTATAAACAAAACAAGTCATGTCCTGATTCACTTCATTATGCTCATGTTTTCAGAGGATTACTAGCTTTTTAACAGTCTTTTGACTTTTTAGATTCATCTTGAAAGGCAATAAAGTTTTCTAAGGTCACTGCTCAATAAGCATGATGCCCCAAACACTATTTTAAACAAAGAACGAGTCTTAAATAATGCTACTGGCCTCCAGAACAAACAGTGTATTAATGTCTGTTAGCACGTGAACAGCAGGACTACAAAATAATGTTTCCCTGAATCATCAGTTGTGAGAAGTTACTTGCAACTTTGGAAGTTCATGTAATATATAGATTACCACAAGCACTTCACTGTTTTCTGCAATTTCTTCTGGCCTTCTTGCTAAAAACATTATTACACAGCAAAGACAGGTTGAATATCCAAATTTAAACAGAGCTTTTATGAAGTAGGAGCTATGGAAGTTCAAATTCTGAATCTGTCTTATAAAGCTCCTCTGGAAAAAAATGGCATATTCTTACTTTGCAAGCTTTGCCTGGAATATTCTCTCACATCTGAGTTTTGCAACAAAACCAAATTGAGGCCACTTATCAGCTTTACAAATGCTAAATACTTCAAAAAGAATGAATCATTTTTGCCCATGTTGAGTCTCAACAGAACGATTAACTAATTTGCAAGATGACACATACAAGTCTGTTACCTTCACATTTTGCATTTACACTGAAGTTGAGAGGACTATGTACAGTTCATCAACAGGAGGCTTTTGAGAACAATCAAACTGCACAGATACTTCATGTTAGTAAAGTGTGAGATCTTTACTGTGGAGACATACAACGATCAAAAGACAGCTTGCCTTTCAGATACTAGCTTGTAGGAAGCTCAGCTGTGTATGTATGGCAATGAAATCACACTGCCATAGAAACAATCTTTGCAATGCTGCATTTATACTCGTTCTTCACATCAGAACTGCATTAACTTTTTACTCTCCTTCAAAACCTGAACACAGACTTAGCTCACCATCTGCCTGAGGAAAGAATGCTGCAATAAGCCCACCTATCCCAATAAAACAAAAGAGGCAGCAAAAGCTTGCTTTATAGAAAACAGCAGGGTTCAGACTGAAACACCACACAAATCAAAGGAAAACAGCTTTATTAGTAGTCTTGCCTTTCTCAAATCTTATCTCAAACAATCACAGCTATGCTAAAAGACAGGTTAAGGAACTTTGCACATGAATGGGGTATTAAACAGATTTTTTAATTAATAGCTCACTAAGTAAATTGTTCATCAAGATAAACAGAAATATTTCCTCCAAGTGATACTGACTGATCCACATAATGCAGAGTAAATATAGCTAAGTCCTCAGGAATCCTAAGCTTGTTTTCAGGGGAGTGGGCAGAGCACGTCTATCACAAGCACTGTGTCTTCAGTGTGGGTCCACCTTGAAAAATTCTCAACTGTTGTTCAAAATGAAATGACGAACGGATGAAATATCAGGGCAGAGATTGTGAACAGACTCAGCCTTTATTATGACTAAATTTTTATGTTCGTTGGTCAGTTTACAGGCTGTTTATCTTCCCTGTACAAAATGCCACTGGGCAACACTACTGGCACAAGGTTTGTTTTCACAAGCCTGCAGTGCCTTCATTGATTTCTCACATCTTTCAGAATTATTTCAAATTAAAAGATTTTAGCGTCTTTTCAAGTTTTTCACTACTTCAAATTATCCACTTCCAAAAGGACAGTAATTAACTTCCAAATATACTACATATAATTGCTATGTGTAACTACAATCTGTAAATCATAATATGTAACTGTAACTTTGACTGTTTTTACATACATCAATGTCTTCTGAATAAGCTTAAAGGATTCCTTTATTAAGGCAACATGTTTTTTGAAATATTTTACTCAGGTGATTTACAGAGATACCCACTGCACAATATTCCCTTTAACTAGAACATTTAAACACATACGGAAAGGCTTGTCCAACTCTGAATAGACAGTGATACTCTTTTAGCAATAGTCTAAACAGCAGCTCACTTGCTCTGTGGCTGAACAGGGAAAAACCGTACCTCCCTCTTTCCACTTAAATCATGAAAATCTTATAATATTTTTAAAGGCTTTTCTTCCCCATTTTTTGACAGAGACTGAGGGGAAAACTTCCTTTACACCTCTCAGATGTCTGACCACTGGAATGTACTTCTAGCTTAGAACACATTCACCATAATTTTGAAAAGTAAATTTACCTGGATGGCTGTCTGGCCACTTGGCAAATCCACCAACAAGGCGATCTTGAGTTGACAGGATGTAATTTCGGTTTTTCTCTAAATTTGTATATTGGAATATGTTCAAGAGCTGAAAAGAAATTAGACCATTACAGTAATATATTAAATCTTATGTTTTGAATACGAGAATATAGACCCTATTTATGAGATAAGCAGTGATAGCAGACATAGCGCTAATCTGGTAAACCTCCATAGCCTGCATTTTTGCAGTATGAAAGACCTTTACAGTGTTCTGTGCATATTCATGCACTTGTGCCAAATATGTAACTTTTTCAAGCAAAGGAAAGATATGATGCTTAAAGAATCCAAAACAAGTCAGTAGCTACCCTGTAGCTGTTCTGTACGCTACCTTCAATGTTGCTCCCACCCAAAAGGAATAGCAAGTGTCTACAGGTTTGTTGGGTCGTCCCTGGTAGCCAGTCTGTTGTCTCATTATACACCACCTTCTTATTCTGTTCAGTTCTTTTTCTGAAAAAACTTCCTCCAGTTTACCCATCAAACACAGCGATGCAATACCACAAAATGTAGAGCCACCTGTGAAGAAAGAGTTGGTTTTGCAATGGTTTGATACCCAGATTTTCACTGAAGCCTGTATGATCTCAGTCAGAGCTTTAACTAGGGTAGTAACAATTAAATCAATGGATTATTAAAAGTAGGAACGTGTTAGTTTTAAGTCTAAAATACAAATAAATAAAGCCACTTTACTTCAGCACGTATGTCAAAGGGGGAAAAAACCTCAATCCAACTCTTTCACAAATAGATCTGAATCCATTTTCTTAAAGTTGGATTGCCTCTCAGTGCTGCGCAATTTACATTACACAGCAGTCCAGAAATAAGCACACTGCAATGCAACAGAAAACATTTCTTCATACGTAACTTAAAAAAGAAAGCTATTGGGATGCCAGTAATCAGACTGAAGCAGAGATGCCAAAGGCAGTCTCAGACACAATCCTCCAGACGATATAAACAGACAGGAGTGTCTGATGAGCGGAAAGCCAAAAACAAAATTAACAACAAAAAAAAAAGGCACGGTTAATACTATGAAAAGACTGCTGGACTCTCATGGTTGTACTAAACACGAATTAAGCTTCTAAGGAATTTTCTGTTGTCAAGGAAACTGCACAGTAAACTTTGGAATTAGAAGAGAAACTCATGTTCTTTGTCTGTCTATCATGGCCATCAGTTTTTAAAGCCCGTCAAAAGCCATCCTGAGTCTATTACCTGAGATGATAAAATTACAGGCTGGGAAAGACCATAAGCAAGCTGTTGATATGTGACTTGGGGCCCAAAGTTTCTTACACTATCCTGGTGCTAGAAGACCCCAGGAACTCTAAAGTTATTTTCATTCTGATGCTGAAATGTAGCATGAGAAGGATGCTGAAGTAATGCTATCTGTTATTACTAGCATTCTACAGTAACTTAGTTAACTAATTTTTTAAATACATAGGGTATGTAGTTTAAGATTTTCAACTTTACCTGTCCTGCAGGAAGAAAACAGATGGAATCTTATCAAAGCTCACTACTAAGGATAAAGCTAGCAAACATTTGACAGATTTAGTATCGGTCACATAAAAGTCAATAATTTCTGTCACAAGCAGACCATTACTTCATGGCATAGAAACATTTTGCTAAAAAATACCAGTCTCTTGGGAATTCCTATCCTCACCACTATCAACTGTTTACAAAAATTAACTGCTGCGTCAAGATTTGAGCCCCCAATGGATGCCATAATCTATCAGAGGAAATGTTTCTAGGTTTTACTAATAGCTGCTGAAATTGGAGATTATCAACTGCATTGCACAAAATCTCTTGCAGATAAATCCACAGAGTAGCAATGGTACATGTGGAAAAAGTTTTCTCTGTCAGCAAGATATGAGAACTACAGCCAACACTTTTCAACAAAACATTCATAAGGTAAGATTAATGGAGTTGATACATCAAGAGCCATCTGGTCTGATATTAAGCCAGAACTAAGGGAAGACGACAGATGATATTCTCGGGCATGTTTTGGATTTACTCCTCCTCATCCCATTTCCTTAAAATCAGAAAAGAAGGAGAGGCATGACATACCCTGCACCTCTCACCGCTTTTTCAATCCCAGTCTTAAAAATAGGCGTAGGACATTTTAACATTCTTACCATGAGATTCCAGTCCAGCTCCCTGTGCCAGGCCGTTATCGTAAGACTGAAGAAAAAAAACCACAAACCAGTTACTTTAGAACCAAATCACTTTCACAGACATTGCAATTTCTCAGTTTACTAGCAAAATTATCATCAGACTATAATCACCATTTAACCTGATTAAATTCTGAACCTACAGCTCAAAAAGCTCTTGGTACAAAAGTTAACAAATCGGCCTTGTTTCAACACAAACAACTTTTATGACTTCATATCATGGAATTAATTTTAGTTGTGACGTATGTTATAAGTCTGAAAATGGATAAACATGTCTTTGCCAAATAGGGAAAGCATGTTATACAGATAACTGTTAAAGAAAAAAAAATTTTTTTTTTTTATAAAAAGAAAAAAATGGATATGTCATTTCAAACAAAATCGAATGGATTAACTAAACCTGTCTTTAACCCACAAGCTGGTTAACATACAAAAAGGCAAAATGCACTGTGTGCAATGTACTAATGTGTATACAGTACTTAAGTACAAGAAATGCTTTAGTAAGGAGCAAGAACATCAGGCTTTAACAAAATGAAGACTGGGGGTGGAGCGGGGAGGAGAAAACAAGAAGCAACAACATAATAAAGCATACGATTGGACTAAACTTAACCTGCCCTATAAAATATTACTGTTAAAAAAAATACCTTAACAATGCTGAAAAATCAATTTGTTAAGTGAAAGAAAAAGGAGAAACTTGAGTCTGATGAACAAAGCACCAAGAATACCGTACAGGTCTGTTACAAGCAATCTAGGACCAGATGATATTGTACATGTAGGTATAACAATCTTCCCTAAAAATTCATTTTGCATGATGAGAAACAAGAGATCAGAGTAAGTTATTCATAAAATGGAAAATGTTTATTTTACAAGAGTTCATAGAATAATTAATAAGTTTTACACTGGACAAATACCAAACTGTTTAGTAGGAATGGAAATGAAGTTTAACTTGTAAAGTTAAATCACGCAGGTCCTACATCTTCTATGTTAGCTGCTCAATGAATCATTGGTTCAATATCTGATCAGACAGCTAGAAACCAATTTTAACTTGCCCCACCCGGGTGCTGACTATGAATTTCAAATGTTTTCTCCAAAACATTTAACAGTGGCTAGTAGATACAGGACACCTTGACAGACTCACATAGTCCTAACCAAAGAATGGCTACAGGACCTAGCATGTCTTTAGTAATGACCTAAGGATTATTTTGTAGATTTGTTTTTAAAGCTGACATTGTGAAGAAAAAAGGAAACAGTGGCACACACAGAAGCTACATTAAAATTATATTCCTCAGTTTTTAAGTTGTTGCTGCAAGCTGATGCAACTAAAAAGACTAACATCTGATACATACGCTTCAAGCTGCAGCCTGACCTGCTAAAGTTTGAATCAGTCAATTTTAAGTAATTCCTATGAACATCTGAAGGTTGAAATACACAGTGTAAAGTTACTTTAAACTCTTTGCTCCACCTTTTGAGAATGCAATCCAAATGTGCTACCACACTCCACAGGCCCAGTAATTGCTAAGCAAAGGCAAGCTGATTAGTAAAGCTAGGCTGGCAAAGCTAATTAACTCTACAAACAGTAATTGTAAGAGGAGGTGGTTTGCTTTATGTATAACAAAGTAATTAGCTCTAGAGAAAAGCTGTTAAGTGTGCATCCCAGACAGCGTACTATGTTGGGCTGTACAATTAGCTTGAAATTTTAATAGACAATAGTTGACCTTTGGCTGACTGGTGCCTATTTATTTACAGACAGCAGCTGCTCTTTGGGGACTTCTGTGCATTAAAGAACTAGGGAAATATGTTTGTTTCTTTGTCTTTTTGAAAAGCCCCAGGAAATTAGATGCAAAAGAGGCTCTAGGTTACTGAAACATGGAAACTGCATAATTAAAAACTATCCTCAGGAAGTGTCTAAATCCAGTTGGGTACAATCTTTGCTTCACAGTCTAAAAGTTTCACAACCAGCTTAACTGTATCAACAGACTCATATACCTGCATTTCAAGAGGTCTCTACTATACTAGAAGAAGCAGATGGTATACTTAAAGCTTCTTGCAATATCTCGACTTAAAAAACAAATTTGTGGTAAACCAAGCAATGTTGCAAAAAGCAGTATTTTAGAGTCTGTGGAAGTAATTCAAAATCGTAATTCAGCACCGTAGAGACTGTTGTTTTTTGGTTAGTGATATATCTGACTTTTGAATAAGAAAGCCAAAAATCAACCTATGCTAATAGAAATTGTGTGATTGGAACATAATTATTTTACTGACCATAAAACTGATCCAGAATTATTTTTGTGATCAGTATTGTACAAACGCTTTTTAGTCAAGTGATAAAAAGAGGGCTATCCATTCGGTATGAAGATTCAGTTCTTATTAACATAGTTACTGTTCTGACTAAAGCAACATCATTGTTTCATGTTCCAATCATCTGCTGTTCTTGACATGCCTAACTACACAAACCCCCTCCCTCCTTCAACTGTATTGAAATATCCGTAACTATTATTATACTACATCACTAAAGAGAATAAATTCCAAAGAATAAGCTAAAATATCCAGAAAAATATTACGAAGATTACTGTGTTTAACCAGTCATGTTACTCTCCATCCGGATTAGTTCCACTTCACATGTACGTCAATTTAAATAACTGAGAACAAGTTCATGAACTATCACTTGCTTCATCTGTGTGCAGATGATGACATATGACAGTAAACCAAAACCACACCTTTCTGTCACAGCAGTTTACTACTGAGCAATGCAATCTCTTTTGTTTTATAATTAATGGAAGTACCAGAACAAGGTAACATTGTAGCAAATCAGGAATACGCATTTGCAAGAAAGTCTATAGCAATATTTACTAATATTTACTAATGTATCGTTAGTTACACAAGGAATAAAAAATGAAACAATCTCAAATAGATTTTACTTTGAATTGTAATATATATACGTTATTTTTAGCACCATCTACAGAATCTTAACAGAAGAAATCAAGCTAACATTCTTGGATACCACATTTCACATTCATTCTATTTAAGAAATACATTTTAAGAAATACGTGGTTCATGTGATAGGTACTTCAACTGGAATACATCTCAAGAAGGGTCGTATAAAGAGACAGTTTCACCACTGTGAAATTATTTTCACAAAGGGCTACTCCCCAAACATTTGAGACTTCTTCAAACACATCTTCAACTCTACAACATGACTAAGAAGCATGCAAAGACTTTGTGTATTTGCCTAGAAGTGCCAGATACTTTGCAACTGAGTTAGTGCACTGAAATACTGGTATATCCAAACAGCGCACACCCAGAAAACCCAGACAAAACTATTGTGTGTGTGCATACCAGCTCTGCAGTGAATTAAAAGTATACCGACACTTTTAAAAAAGAAGTCCTACTGAATACAGTGTATACTAAATCTACTAATTCACAGTAAACCTTGACAAAAATATAGCATCTCTTGTTACACATTAGCACATGCTAAGGAGACTACTGCCTACAGAACACTGCTTACAGGATCTCTTTAAGTTACTCTCTGAGCTAGACAGCAAAAGACACAGTTTTCATGATAAGCCACAGCGTCTTCTGGACTTCAACCACATCCAGATTCCAGTTTTACCTCACTGGTCAACTGAAGTATTACTACGAGCAGGAGGTCTTGTTCTGTTCAGGCTTCAATTTTTTATTTTTATTTTTATTTGTAAAGTGGTGTCAATTTTCCCAGTACAAACATAACAATTGCAATTTGCAAGTACAAGGAAGAATGCTAAGGCTCTAGAAGCAAACTATAAATTTGGTTCAAGATCACTGTAGACAGTAAATCTCCAGTGCCATTTCAAAGCTCTAAACTTTCAAAACATCTCCCCTTGCATGCTCTACCAATGGCCTCATATGATGCTCTCTAGATCTTGTCTTAGAAAGAAATAATTGTTCCCCGCTCACTTCATCTTTTCAGTGTTACTTATTACTTTACATACTATTGTCACACTCCACTTAATTACCTAATTTCCAGAATCAAGAATCCTAGTATATTAAATGTTCCTTTTACACAAGTTGGTTCATACCTCTGACAATTCAACTCAATTTTCTTTGTACCCTTCCTAGTTCCATCATATCCTTTGGGACCAAAAACTGCACTCAGGTGTGTACAAAATGATAACTAACAGCTCATGTGAAATATAGAACGCCACAATGAGGATTGTGCTCTTTGGTTTTGTTCTCTATTCTTCCTTAGTATTTGATTTTCCTTTTGTATCTCTGCTAAGCTATCTGATTAAAGGCTAATCTCAGTAATCACAAAGGCCCAGCAAGGATCAGAGGAGGAAGAACCCTCTGGAACTAATCAGTGGAAGGTGATCACCCTGACTCTGCTGCTCCCTCAGACTGTGAAAATAGAATGCATAAATCACTGTCCCTGGGTGAAACCCACCAAAAGGAGCCAGCATGGATCTCCTCAGCCTGGAAACCCACGTGTCCTGGTCTGAGGTAAAACAGGACCAATTTTGTTCAGTAA
>RSEF01000031.1:64454057-64487108 GCA_003993805.1 Himantopus leucocephalus
ACTGACCAACAGGGTATTCCATCCCATCTGCCTTATGCTCAGTTTAAAAGCTGAGGGATCAAAGGGTCAGCTCTCTCTTTTTCCTCTCTCGCTCTCTCTTGCTTCACTTCAATCGTCTGCCTTTGGTCCCGATCCGGAATGCAGATCCGGAATCCGGTTCCCATCCATCACCGAGTCCAGCCTGGGACTGCCCCAGTGCCAGCCGGTGTTATGACTGTCATCTTGGGAGCTTGATACGGTTTTGTATATATTTCATTATTTCCTTTGTATTTTATTAATAATATCCCATTAAAGTAGTTTAGTTCCTCCTAAACTCATGTCTCTTTTTCCCCCCCCGCCTCTCTTTTTGAAGAAGGGTAGAGGGGAGCATCTGTCAGTCCCATCTGGGGTCCCCCACGTCCCCAGTGGCCGATATGGCCTAAACCACAACACCATGGTAACTAAAGTGGGCTACTAACTACCAGGGTACAGGGGCTCTTATGGGATGCAGGAGAAGAAAATTCTGGGATTGTATAGAACTTGTTATGGGGTGTTTTCCGGGGAATGCAGGGGTGCGCACAACTTATTAAAAGATGGCTAGAGAAACCACCAATGGTGAGAAAGGCAAAGATCAAAGCAGACTGGGCAGAAACAAGCAAGGAAAAACAGAAGGAAAAAGTGGATAAAAGGTGCTAGTACAGTGTGAACAGATTGCTGGTCTGTGTGCTTGTATCACTGAGCCCTGCCCTTTATCACCTCAGTCAGTCCAAGACTTACTAAATCCTATTTTTAACTATCTTCTGTGGACATGTGCTATCTATTCAGTGTGTGTGTATATGTTAATGCCAGCGAACTTCAGGCCCAGATATCTGGTGGGTAAGACAGGTGGTCTGAGTACCAGCAATTGGAGTGGGACCACGAATCTCAGGGGCTCGCAGGCTGACCTGCCAGAAGTGAGGAAGACATGGTTTGTAGGGGACAGCTGTTGGATGGACTATTGGCACCAAGCACAGCATCAAGGCTTTCTCTTTTTTTTCCACTTCACCACACCCAGTGAGCAGGCTGGGACTGGAGAAGAAGGTAGGAGGTGACACAGCCAGGACAGCTGAACCCAGCTGGCCAAGGGGATAATTCCATATCCTGTAACCTCATGCTCAGCAATAAAACTGGGGTAGCAGAAGAAGAAGGGGTGGGTAGGAGGGAGGTGTCTTCCAAGGCAGCTGATGCTTGGAGACTGCCTCGGTATTGGTCTGGTTGTGGGAAGTGGTGAGTGACTGACTGCCTTTGCATCGCTTGTTTTCTTCCTCTTTTCTTCACTTAGATTGAACTGTCTTTACCTCAATCCATGAGTTTTCTTGCTTTTGCTCTTCCTATTCTCTCCCCTGTCCTGCTGAGGGGTGTTGAGGGGAGTAAGCAGAGTAGAAACATATTAAAAGGCATTAAAAGCAATGTACCTGTGATAGTATAAAGTTTTGTTCATACTCTCCATTCTAGTATGCCGGGTAATGTCATGAATGCACAATGTATGAGTTAGACTGATTTTACATGTTTCAAAAAAGAACATATGAACAAAACGTATGTTCCCAACTAGTCTATGGCAGCGTTCCCGAAAGCTTCTTGTGATGTACAGTAAGAAATGCTTTTGCACCTAACTATCTCCTCAAAAAATAAATATAAAATAAAAACCAATTTGGTCTGAAGCAGGATATTAAGTCTTTTTTAGACTTGTTTCTCGCTTAAATTTCACAGTCTCACTGCTGACAGCAACAACTAAAACACACTCGTTTACAACAGAAGTTGTATGTCATAAATTTGGCTCTTTTTCGCAAACTGGAAGAGCTTACTGTGTACGTTTACTCACATTCAGGGAACTGTAGTTTTCAAGGTTACTCAGCTGCTTTGAAATTTTATTTTAATCTTGGAAAATGAAACTCCATTAAACTAATGAAAACATCATGAAAAAAACATGAAAACACTTTTGCTCCAACCTAGTATGAAGACAGTTTACACAGACACAGGAAAAAATTTTATATACTAATAATTTCATTCATTCCAAACATCTAATAAATAAATAATGAAATGCATATCTGGAAACACTTAAGCTTGAACTGATGTCAATAATTAGTTTTTCCTTTGACTTTGTATATCACTTAAAAAGCAGGACTACAGCTCATTGAAACATGAGGATTTTATTGATGCAGTGCTTTAGGCTCTTTTTCAAAGTTTGGGAACATCAGGCCTCAGTTCTCAAAAACTTGCTTTCAATTTCACATTGAGTTTTGAAGAAAAAAGATCAGATTTAATTTGTAGTGAACATACACACCAAATAAAAATATTTTGCTAGTACGCGTTACAAAGAAAATACAAATGCAAAAAACCAATGTAATTTTTCATTTTCAATTTGGTAAATTAGGAACAGAAAAGAAAGAAATTACTAGAATATTTCATTTTGGATGGAGAGTTTTTAGTCATAGTAAGGAAATAAAGCTAGTAACTTTAAAATATAGTAAGAAATAACACTTTGTGAATACTCACCATACTTCTTCTAATGTAGTCTATCGCCTTTTTCATATCCATGCCTGACCAATTATTGAGCATGTAGCAGATGCAGGAAGCACAGTACACAAACCTCATATCATTCTCACTTCCTTCCAGCACTGCACAGAAACTGAAAAAAATGTTTCTGTCATTTTACACTGTACAGCCTGTTATACTAGAAAATATGAAAAGCAGTTTAAGGAATTGTGTAATTTTTCTTTTCAAAATGAGTTACTTCTATTTACAGTATCCACATAAATATAACCCTAACTTATACTAGGTTTTCCTTTTAGAAGATTTGACTCTAACTTAGCCAAGCAAAATGAATACAATTAACATTTAAGTTCCTGGGTGACTTTATTTCCAGCAATGTAATGACACCGATCTTTATTCAAAAACGTTAATGCTTACATTCTTTCACCTATCACAGCACTTACTGATTTATGAGTTAGTAATTTTAATATTTAATATTCTTGGCAGAATTCTTTGCTTTCCTAGAAAACTTCAATACCTCACAAGGCTTTCTTTCCCATCTGCAACTTCAGTGTCAGTAATTGTTATTACTACAATTTCTAATACAAATGGTAAAAATTACTTTCAATCCAGTGTTTGATTTCGTATGGCCACAACCTTTCCAAACTCTATGAACACTTTAAAGTTATTATATCTGGGTTATCTAGGTACAATTCTGTGCTCTCTCAGAGACCCTTAAAATGAAGATGGATACTGTGATTTGCTGTCTGACAAGCCTCCATTTGGTTCAAAGAACTAGTTAGAACATTTTTATGAATTATCCACTGGCAAGAAGCCAGCACAACAGCATATCTTCATAAGTCCTCCTGACAGATCTCCTTTAAAAAAAGGGAGAGAAAAAAAAAGTACCTCTGATGTTAAGGACAGCCTTTTAAGCATGACTGTCACCACTACGATGCTCCCTCTTTGACCCTGAAATTCAAGTATGTACCCCATTATCCTCTTGCATAGAAAAGCCTTCAACATTTACGGGGAGATACTTTCATCTCCCCTAACTGCAATGGTACCAGGCCCTGCTCTTTGCAGCTCATATGGGGATGACCTCCATTGCTTTCTGGATATGGCACAGGACTTTCTGGGAATCCATGACACTTATGATCTGCCAGTACTGTGGTTTATAATCTTGGCCCATCCTCAGGTGACAACTGCATTGTATGTTATCCAGATACCTTAGTTGAATGTGATTTGAAGTAAGATAGAACTTGAAATGCACACATTTATTCATAATGTAAAAAGACACAATACAATTATGATTTTTTTTTGTTTGTTTTTGTTTCTTCACACATGTCTTATTAACTAAGACTAGCATACTTATACTAGGGTAACAACAGAAAAATGTCTCTTCCCTTATTCAGCTCACTTGCTGTTTCCATCTGGACAAGATGTTAGCTCGAGTTCTGGCCTTCACACATCCCTTCCCTTTGGGGAAGTAAAAGCAGTTTTCACAAGTATGAAAATGTCTGTCACGCTAGAAACTGAGTCCTGCCAAAGTCAGACTTCTATACCAGAGATGTGCAAAGCACTCTCCTTTCCCTCTAGGGTCTAGCTGGCACTCTTCAGCAGAGACTACAAGACACAGGATCACGTATAAGAGTTATCAGTCTCTACATTAAAGCCACACGTGATAGAAACATGTAGAAGAGGTTAACTGCATGTAGCTTTTTACTGTAATCAGGCAAGATGACAAGTAATCACTTCAAGATGCTAGGGAGCAACTCCTTCCTTTCAGATACATTTTAACAACAAGAATGGTCCCACTTATAATAGGAATGCTTAGAGCAATGGGACAGACACCTCCACGTTTGAAGAAACTGCAAACTACAGCAGATCAACAAGTACATCTATATACACCTGTATGTGTGCATTAGGACGTGGCCCATTAAGCTCAGTCTGCTGTTACAAATAACAGAAAATTGTACATCATATAGTTCATATTCACTGCTTACATTCTGATGTTTTGTGGGTTTTTTTCTTTTAAAAAAACACATGCAACATTGCGTTTTAATACTTGTGTTAAAAAAAAGTTTTAATTATATAAGATGTCTAGACAATACAAAGCCATTTGACCAAAACAAAAGCTTTCTTAACTCATAGATGGTGACAGCAATTTCATTGTGAGGTCAAACATAACTCCTTCAGGAACAACATTTCTACAATTCTGCATTTTTTAAAGTACTCTTTCAAAAATGACATTCAGTAAAATTTAACACCACAGAGAGATCATGTGCCCTAGCAGAAGTTTTCATTAGCTACCAGTTTCAGAGTACATGAAAAAACCCAAACAAAATAATCCATCAACATAAGTACATCGGGGTTATATAACATATATTAAAAAATGCATGCAAAAAGAACTAATCTCACAACAGAGTTTAGTAATACTATATTCCTATTACAAGTAATAGCTAGGCTAACTCATCCTGTATATTGATATCTTGAATCTCTCAAAACTAAATAAATCTCAACCTCCCACAAAGCAGAGCAAACATTACCATAATACTGTTCTACGGCCCCACAAAAAAACCCAGAGAATATGAACACAGAAAACCTCACTCACCTGAAGGACAGAGCAAAGAAACTACTATCCCCAAGACATAAACCAATCCATTAACTTTCCAGTAGTAGGTATCTACAGTTGTAAGCAAACATTGTCATTCTCCAGTATGAAAGCAAATCCATACACAAAGTGCTGCTTGGTCCTGTGAACTGGCATGTGTTCTGGTACTGATACCAATTACCCACCAGAGCATTTTCTCATAGAAAGAAGATATTATACAGCTACTTTCATAAAAACCGTGCTTCTTATGTTTCATTCCACACCTGGGTTTTCTATTAACCTTTTGGAGAGTTGTAGAACATAAAATATCTTTTACCTTCCATCCTCCAGCTGGAGAGCTCTCAGTCCTGCCAGTACGGCATCTTTATTTACTCGACTTAAATCATCTCCAAGAATAATCAGACATGACAGACCTGTGTAAGTCATTGCTATGTGCCCACTATCGTAAGGATGAGATATACCTGGACCCTAGAAAAAGGAGGGGGAAAAAAAAATTGAAACATCATAAGACCTCATATTAGTGTCAAGCATTCATTTTTAAAAAAGAATTAAGAGATAAACAAAGTTCTTTTCCCTTCAATCATTACGGTTAAACTGAAGGCATCCCACTCAACTTTTCTGAATCAAACTAAGCTACTGCACAGCTGTTACCTTTGTAAACAGTTGATCAGTAGGAAGCTTTCGAAAAAAGCTTTGCCAATACTGATATTTATGCAAGTTAAGCAAAGAGATGGGATGTGCTCAATTGTGCCTAAGTTCATCCTGACACACCACTGGGCATTAGCTTCCTGGCAGCTGGGTAAGCACTGTTAATCAGCCAAACCTCTGGAGGTCCTTTCCACAAAGACTTTTACAATCTAATGATCTACAAGTAGAAAGCAGTGTCAAGGATTACTAGTAATCTCCCTGTCAATTGAAGCAATACCGAATTAGCCTCCAATCTACGTTCATGTGTATTCTAAAGCAACAATCAGAGCTTAAACAAAGTCTTTATATAGCAAATAACATCAACTGAGAAGCTAAAGCGAGAGTTAAATGCTGACTAGTAACACGATACAAGTCACAATAATGGGGGGGGGGGATTGATACAGCTGTGGTAAAATTATTATTTTCCCTAGGCACATCCTGGACTGTACCACTTCATGACAACAGAAACCACATGTAACAAGATGACTTTGGATACTTGGGATGGTTCAATCTGGAGCAACCAGAAGACAACTTTTTTTAAAGAAGATAAAAACTATTTGTCTCTACTAAGCAGTAGAAACAAGCAAGTTTTTAAACCACATTTTACTAGGATTCTTGCCTAGTTAGCTGCCATTTTTATTTTGCAATTCATCATAAAAACACATGCAAAAAGCAATATAAACCAAATTAAATAAGATTATGTACATGTGTACATGGTCTTTTTCAGGCAAGCCACGCTTATTTCCAAAGCCAAGAAGCTTTGCTTCTAAAAAGAAACTAGGACAAAAATACTTACTACCCACTAGGCAGCAAAGGACTGTTCTCACACTAGGGAATCAAACACAGTTGGAAAAGGGAGGCAGAAAACAAGGTGAAAGTGGCTGAAGAAGCACTGAAAAAGCTCTAGCTACTCAACAGAGAAGGGCAACATGGAAGCGAGTGCTGAGAGCTGCATCTCCTCTCCCTCATTTCCAGCCTTGGACTCTCTGTTGAGAAGAGGACACAATCTCAACAGCTTTAACTCCTACCCTTGAGCTGCCAGTGTCCTCATCACTGTCTCCTGCCCTGCTCGCCCCCTAGTCACACACATGCACAATCACAGAATGGCTGAGGTTGGAAGGGACTCTGGAGTCATCTGGTCCAAGCCCACCTGCTCAAATGGGGTGACCCAGAGTCAGGTGCCCAGGATCATGACCAGATGGCTTTTGAATATCTCTGAGGATGAAGACTCCACCACCTCTCTGGGCAATCTGTGCCAGTGCTCGGTCACTGACAGTGAAAAAATGGTTCCTGATGTTCAGAGGGAATCTCCTGTGTTTCAGTCTGTGCCCATTGCCTCTGGGCCTGTCACTGGGCACAGTGACAATAAAAGCCTGGCTCTGCCCTCTTTGCATCCTCCCTGCAGGCATTTATACACATTGATAAGATCCCCCTGAGCCTTCTCTTCTCCAAGCTGAACAGCCCCAGCTCTCTCAGCCTCTCCTTGTAGGAGAGGTGCCCCAGTCACAGATTTCGCCATGGGGCACCCCACAAATGGAGGAGAGCTGTGCCCTCAAACAGCTTAGAAAATGCTACTGCAGTCATGAAACATGTTTTTCTAACTTGGGTGGATGACAGGCTCTAGTATCAAAAGGAACAACTTGGCCTATCATATAAATTTTAGGCATTTTAAATCTAACAGAACCAAAAATCTTCCTTTCAGAATATCTTCCCCTTAAAAAAATTTATTATAAGCAGCTTAACCCTTGTGATGCATCAATTTTATACAAATGTAAAAAAAATCCTGAAATATACGGTGACACAAATTTGCCCTGACACAGAGAAGTATTCAGTTTAATGTAATTGATTAATTCACTTTCAAGCAAAGCAAGTGTCTGTGTTCTAAAAAGCCAAATTTGAAAGGATTATCAATGTTCCCGGAGCAGGGAAAGTGCAGAAGATGCCTCTGCTCATTTCACACAAATAGACTGAAAATGCCAGAGCCTACAAATCAATGTTAACTGTGCACCACTGCTCTGTTTACAGTTTTACAGGTAGTTCATCTGCAAATCAATACTGACATCAGGAATAACTGATCGGTAATAGATACAATGAAACAGTTCAACTTTACCTTTGAACATATTATTTCCAGAGGAAGACTACACTCACTAAGCAAGGAAGGTTTATTCTAAGGCTATTCAGATTTGCTTTTTAAAACCCTATTTACAAAAACTCTATCCAAATGGTCTAACTACTATAAACGTTTGGATATTCAGGAAATCTACAGTTCTCAAACAACATTCTCCTTCAAGTGACAATCTTCCACACAGTGTCTACATAAAGTAACTGAAAATACCTTCTTCACAAGATTTTTTTTTAATTATATTTTTCTATACACATGCTAATTCCATATTGCCTGTAAAACTTTGGTAGCCTACAAACATGGTTAAACAACCGAGCCCTTATTTTTTAGTGAATACAGGTTTCTGTTACACTCTGACTTGCTGCAGTAAAGACAGGCTGCAGACGAGGTGTTCTCAGCACATACACTGTATGCTTGTGAAACTAAATAATACCATCCTCCCCAAATTGTATCAATCACTACAGTACCTGTACAATGCACAAATTCTATGTGTACTTCCTTTTCTATGCAAACATTTCAACACATAGCAGTAGCACACTGCCCTTCCAAATACAGGGTTGCAGCAAAATCAGTGCTGTACAAAACTTTGTAAGCTGGTAGTTTTAATAAAGAGCACCAGCTATACTTGTATGATGCATATAAAGTAAACAGTGTGTGCTGCCTGTACATACAACCATGAAGTTCACAGCTAAATTAGTACTGCCATCTGCTTCTGTGCTTGAACATCAAACAAATATTTAGGTACAAGTAATGCAGAAAAGACTGTTAGGATACATGATTTTCAAACATCATCATGCAGAGAATCAGGGAGATGGTCTCAGCATTCAAGAACACCTGTTTGTAGTTCACACAACTACTTTTACTACTAGTAGTTTTCTCTTGTAACAGGATTATCATGTGGCAAGTAATTAATTTCTTTATGTGATAAGTTGGTATACTGCTAGATATCCTGACATGCAATTAATAAAAAAAGACAGTGGAAGTGACAGAGGGTCCAACATCCTGGTATGCAGCCAATGGCTTGAGAACATTTGGTTTAGGGCCAAAAATAACAAATGTGGCCAACATTTCAATAAAATTAAATTAAACACAGAAGGATCAGAATCAAATATGAGATCATACAGGAATTACTACAAGGCATACTCAAAGGCCAACATGATGTTTCATATGTGTAATTACTGTAGGATTTTGGAAGCTTTTGAGAGCGTAACAGATCTTTGTTCACCACATGTGGTTTAAAAAAATAAAACAGATATTCACCAGAATAATAATACAAGAATAATATATTCTGTACACTAATCATAATTGTTCAAATTTGAAGTGTACCGGAATTCACTTTATCTCCCAGGCTCCATGTAATTATTTCAAGCTCATTGTGACAGTACTTACAAAAATTTTATATTGTACCTACACACATTAGTATATACTGCACACACTAATACAACAGAACACCTGACCCCTAGTAATAGGATGTCTTTGAGGGGACAACAATCAGAATAGCTGGACATTTCAGTCCAGAAAAAACAACGCCAAAACACCACCACCCAAGGAAACAATACTTTTTTGCATAAAATTGAGAATTCATAAAATTTGTAGAAACTGGCCCTGTGATAATTTGCTATGACCAAGCAGGGCTAGAATGGCTTCTCCAAATGCAAAAGACTACAGCAAGTCTCCAAGGTTTCATGAGATAATTGCTAACACCTCTAAAATTTGCATGGCTAGGAAGAAGTGTTGCTAGGCTACCTCTGCTATGAAGGACAGAGTAATTCAGGCTTTGGGTAGAAGTCTGTCCCAAATTTATCAAAGACATTATAGTCAAAGCAGCAGATTTTTAATTGGCATCTCCAAGCTCAGTAAAAAGAAGTTCCTTTTTAAGTTCTGTATTATGAACAAAGCCCACTTTTAGTGAAATAGAACTATTTCTGCCTCATAGACACTGCAGACTAAAGCAACAGCAGCAACTAAGCAGACTGTCAGCCTAAGCACAGAAAAACCACTGCTGCCACCACCTCAAACTGTGAGCTTTATGGGCAAAGGACACAGAGGTAAATGGAATGAAGTTATTTTAGAATGGCATCAGTTACATCTCAAGAAACTAGCAACAAGAAAGCTGTTAAAACTGTGGATGAGTTGTTAAATACTTAGACTAAATAACCAGAAGAAATACACTTAATCCAGTAAGGTTATGTCTACATGAAGGAGTAATGCAGCAGGAGTGGGTCCGGAGGGCAGAACAGTAGGTACTATGGTATTGGTGCCCACACCATGTGGATTTCACAATTTGTGCCAGCTGTAGTCCTGGCTCCTTGGACTAATGTCCCACTAATGGAGACATTCATTTGGAGCGCAACTTCTGGTCCAGTTTCATTCAAAAGGAGCCCAGTTTGTGTGTCTCACTCTTTTGAAGCAAGCACATTAAACTGCTCTTAAAGTGCTCTCTACTGATCTGAACTAATTGAACTAATACACTGGTGCAGACATACTGAGAAGACAACAATAGGGATATGCTAAGTGCTGTTCTCTGTATACATTTCTATACACTTCACCTTTTGTGATAATTACCAGTTTGTAGGTCACAGAGGAAACAGATTAACTTGGCTCTCAGCAATGGAGTAAAAGAGTTCTGCTCTATGGGTGTTACTTTATCATCATGGTCTCCACAAGCTGAGCCCTCCTTAAAAGAATTAACACTTGAAGAGGCAAGGTGAGGGGAAGCTTTCTACGATTTAAATCTGGTTCAGTGACATGATAATGTTCCCTACCACATTATCCAGAATAGCTACTTAAACATACCTCACAGTCACCAACAACTCCTGCTGACCACTGCAGAAAGGGCTAAGAAACTCTCTCTGCTGCAAAAGCAAGGTATAAAGAATGCTACTAAACATACTCCTACACTTTCAAAAAAAACTTTTCTTCTCACATCTGGCATCAAGTTATAAACATGGATTGTTTCAGCCTTGAGAAAATACCATGATTTTTCAGGAACACAAAACAGATCTTTTTTTTCCCCTCCAAGAAATCATATGTTCTTTACCTCAATCTTACATAAAAGTTCCAGATACTGTCTTTTAATCTAGTCCCTAAAACTGATTCATAATACTTTAAAGAGATTGAAAAGACCTAGGCTCATCTGAAACTCTAAGGAGACTGTTCACCCCTCAATTAAACAGCTAGTTTAAACTCCAATAACACCAAATCAGAGAAACCACAGAACCTGAAGCCATTAAAAAAAATAATTTCTATCTAATTTTAAATGATTCATGCTTAAATGCACTGATAGAAGTGGTACTCTTAGGCTTCATTTACAATTAAGACTAAGGCTTGTTAAGGCTGTATGTGATGAGTTGGTCAAGTGGATATGGTTTTGCTTCACTTTTGCTACAGTCCCAAGAGCTGTGTAGACACTACCTTCAAACACTGAGAGGGTAACAGCTAAAAACACCAAACCCCAAACCAAGAGAGCTATCCTGGTAACATTTAGGAAAGTTGGAAATTCTAGAATATCCTTTGCTTTTTTCTATTATTTTGAAGGGACCCTGGTGACAGAAGAGATTTGGCTACCTCCAGTATGGCACTTTCTCAGAATTCAAGGATGAAATCACTGTAGTGATTCAAAACGCTTACAGGCTTTTTCAAAAATTGTTTTTCAAGACATAGATTTAATAGAACATTTTAAAATGATGAATAAAAAAAATTAAAAGACCTTAACTGTAATTCAAAGTCATCACAGTGTATTTCCAAGTCTTTCTTTATCTGAGTTATTGCAGAACGTTTTAGGGCAGTGGGGGAAATACCCAAAAACTTTGTATGCCAATAAATCAAGCAGATCTGATCCCTCTAATGCAGATGCAATCAAAACCGTATTGCAACGCTTGAATATAAAGCACATCCATCAGCAAACAGTCTTCTAGAGATAATGACCTCGTAATTAATTTCCACAGGTTACATGATTCCACCCCTTTGTCCCTTCTGCAGATTGGCTAACACATTATGAGACACCAATGGGCTGTAACACATCTCCTGAAAATAGAATATTTAAGTATGAAGCATTTACTATTGGAAGTTGAGAGTTAAATTAAAACACCAGAAAATGCTGGGAAGGGATAACAGTGCTTTGCCTATCTTACAGGCTTTTTGTCTTCAGGGGCCTTTACATGATCTCAGAACTATATCCAGAACCCACCCTTCAAGCTTTATACACTGGGGAGGATTTGAAAAAGGTTCCCAAAAGCAGGCACTGATTTAATGTACTACACCACATGGCACTGACCCAAAGCTTTGAGGCAACGTGACTGCTACATTTTTATTATCTCAGTTTGGCAAAATTATGTCTTTATTAATTTTATAATGCTGTTATGCCACAATAACAGCATGACAACCTCAACTTCCTAAGGTGACTGTTAACAAAGACAACCATCTTCTTTCTGAGTAAAACCAGTCTTTCTTATACAACTACACTGAAATTATTGTCTACCATTTTGTCTTCAAACTTTATTTTAACAAAGTATCCCAGCAAGTCACCACTACAGATCCCAGATTGGTTCAGTTTTTATTTAAGCAGAAGTCTTCCTTTTCTCCTTCAAGCTCAGCAGGTGGTTGGATTGCCACTGAGGTTAATTCCAATTAAAACAGATGATGAATTCATCTTGCTACTACAGTCCGAGCTCACTGCAGACACCATCTGTAGTGTAAAACAGGATAAATACCAAAGCAAACCAAGAGACAAATTAATTTGCCTGTCACATGCTCCTGTAGCACCCAGTTGTCCTGGTTTGAAGTAAAACAGGACCATTTTGTTCAGTAACTTCACTTCTTAGCTGGGCCTCTTCTAACTACTGAAATTAACAGCATGTTGTGCAGACAATGTCGCTCTCAGAGTGATAAGACCTATGTTTACAGCTGATGCCCAAGCGTGGTATGCATGAGGCTCTTGCTAATACTTATCGCTGTAACACCCAAGGCAGATAACTTGGTTATTTGCCCCGTTGGAAGGTCAGAAGTGGAAAAGCATAGAGGGGTCCCACCTGCGGGGAGGAGCGGACAGGACAAGTGACCCAAAACTGACCAACAGGATATTCCATCCCATCTGCATCACGCTCAGTATAAAAGCTGAGGGATCAAAGGGTCAGCCCTCTTTCTTCAATGGCCGGCGTCAGAGGAGGACTCTGTCAGTTTGTCTGCCTGTGATCGCAATCCTGAATGCAAATCCAGAATCCAGTTCCCATCTGTCACTGACTCCAGTCTGGGACTTCCCCAGTGCCAGCCCGTGATGGGATCTCATCCTGGGAGCTTGATATGGTTTTGTATGTATTTCATTATTTTCTTTTTCCTTTATTATTATTAATATTTTCATTAAAGTAGTTTAGTTCCTTCTAAACTCTTAGGTCTCTTTTTCCCTCCTCTGCCTCTCCCTTTGAAGAGAGGTGGGGGGAGCATCTGTCAGTCCCATCTGGGGTCCCCCACATCCCCAGTGGCCGGTTTGGCCTAAACCACAACACCAGTGCAGAGATGTAAAAAACCCCTCTTCACAATTATTTTCCCTTGTTAGAAAGTGCAATGTCTGAATACTACTGCTATGAGTACTTCACTGACTTGCTACACAAAGAGGCATATGCAGTTACTACTCCAATGTAGATTAACATTCCCAGGAATTATTCACAAGCATAAAGTTATGCTGTTAACAGTAAATAAAAATAAAGCCAAAACAGGCTGCTGTTCTACCTTCATACTCATGTTAGTTCAAGCATTTTTACACTCAACTTTCAATTTCAGATGCCAAGATTCATTCACTCATTTATATTTAACATCTTGCTATCTGTCCACTACAAAAATCAAATACTTGGTGATAATTTAGTGCTCTTCCAGATTTTTCATCCACTCTTTATTGAGATTTGACTCCTCACTCTCAGGATAGAACTACCGTACCTCTTTCACAGTCCTTCCTGCACACTGGCCTCTATTTCCCTCTTCCAACCATATTAGACCTCCTGTACCACCTTTAGCAGCCCCTGCTAACCTCCTTTCTCACTAATATTAAGGGCACTTTCTTTTTGTATACAGATTTAACTCTTTTAACCCTCAGTTCCACAGGCTTCAAAGCATCCTCTCTTATGGTCATGATGAACTGGGACAAGCAGAGACTTGCCTATGTTTGAATGGATACCAAGTGCAATCAAAAATGCATGTTTTTATCACAGGAAGAAGAATACTGAAGAACAGCATGTGCTGCACCACTTTATAAAGAGCTATTCTGCCCTTCTCTACCAGGTGATAGTTCTTGAGTTAGAGAGGTTTCCCTACTTCAGTAACAGATCAGAGAAGGGGTAGAATGCACTGAGACAAGACTCAGTTTGTATGTAAATTTCTTCACTGCCCTGGAAACTAAAGCAGTACCATTTCAGTATGTTTCTTATGCACGTTTCTTAAAAGTTCTGCAAACAACTGAGTGTATTAACAGTACAAAAATTCCAGCTTTCCAGATATGCCCTTATTATGCAGTTAATATTATGCAAAAGACACAAGATCATTTATTGCCTAATTGAAAATATTTCCCCACACACACACACACAATTAACTCACCTTGGAGGGATTGAATGGCATCCCTAAATATGAAGAGCCTCTGAAGCCACAGCGACTCAAGTTTGATCCTGGAAAGATAAAAAAAAAAATAATGAAGACCTGACTAACATGCTTTGCTGAAACATTCATTATAAACCATGATTCTCTAGTCCAGATCAAGACCTGTTAGTTCAACACTATTCACAGTATTACTAGAGTTTGCATGTGTCTTTCAGTACGTTCCCAACCTCAGCTTGTTATCACTCTGATTAATAAAAAAAAAAAACAAACCAAAGAAAAACATAAGCAAATTTGATCCTGCTATAATGACAAAACAACAGATTTTCTTTTTTTTTTGGTGGAAATAGTGTTCATGTCAGCACAGAATTGTCTTCCATGCTCACAAGGAAAAAAAAAAAAAAANAAAAAAAAAAAAAAACACCACAAAAGATTGCTCCCCTGGGAAAGTGCCCAGAGTTAACAGATTTTTTTTTTCCTCTCTGGATTCCTGCCTGGTAATACCATCTGTTCCCAAGCAGAATTGTTTTGAGATACTTTGCAACATGTACAAGGACAAACAAACTGTTTGCAGTTTTGAGTTAGAACTGATCTAACTCAATACTGTCAGAGTGAAAGAGTTAAAACAATGTGAAAGGCAAAGTTTTAATTGGAGCCATTCTTCTCTCACCCAAAACACAGGTACAAGAACATTGTAGCTATCAAACATTTCTGTTAGCGATTCAGTATAATTGGTTTTAAATGTGTCAGAGTACCTGAGCACACAGTATACAGAAGTGTGCATCGCACACTGTCTAGAGCTAAGTACAGGTTTGCAGGCCTCAAATCTGCTTCTGCATGGCAAAAACTCAATTACTTCACTACCTCAGCCTCTGAAAATAAAAGCCTAATGAGTGCTGTAGTTCAACTGCACTTAGGTGTTCCAAAATCTCCCCCCCACCTTCTTTTTTTTTAGCTCTTCAGCCTTCAATCTAAAAATCCTCATGGAGATTAGGGAAAATTGCACCAGACTAACCAAACAAGAATAGCTATAAAGCTGAAAGTCCTAAAACAGATCACTATGGAAAGCAGTCTACCAGTTCAGTTATCATTTATCAGCACATTAGCTTATAATTTCAAATACATTCTGCATGCATGCAACATTTAAAACTAGAAGCTTTTATCAGTCTAAGTACTTCAATGTGGTTAAAGTATGCAAGTTTCTCTACCAGACAAGACTTTGGATCTAATTTACATGGAATTAACTATTATTTAACAGAAAAAGAACCACACCTCAATTCTCCACTTCCTCCACCTTTCAATCAAAACTACTTTTTAATGATTCTACAGGTGTAATGAAACTCATTTCAGCCCGCACTAAAAACTGGTATGCTATAGTCCTACCCACTAAGAGAAAACAGAAAGAGTTATCTGTATTTGTAGACAAAAAAATGGGTAACTGTTACATTTTGTTATAATCTAAATCTTCTCAGCAGAGAACACTTGTCTGTTAGCTCCTGGAGTCAACAACTTGTATTTCATGTTGCAAGAGGTTCTGGAAGGCACAATAAATGTAAGCCTTAAGGACTAATCTAAGGTCCTCAAGGACACTGCACAAAAAGCACCACAATTTGAAAAATGACACAATGTGGATGAATCAGTAAGAGTAGAAACAGAATTCCTACTTAAAATACCAGATTTCCTAGGTGACACTGTGGGAAAAAAAATCACCACTCACTTGGGGCATTTTCAGTAAAAATGAATCTATGTCTTAAGTCTTTAAGTAGACTACAAAATTAACTCTGAAACAGCACTAATGTGGAAACCCTTCATCCAGAAAACAGTTGCTAGCCTACTAGCACACAGCTGTTCTGGCCTGCTGCAAATGAAGAAGTGCTACAATTAGGAGAGTTCTGCAGTCAAACAGAACTCAGCTGCTACTTGTTAGATGGACAGATTCATCCCACAAAGACTGAGCCCCATCACTGGCCTTTTAGACTGTAGCTTATAATTTGTTACCAAGGTAGAAATGGCAGTATGAAACCCACATGCAGTGTGCTGTTAGTGGGTTGCTTTGGGTTCTGACTTGACAGCTACTATGAAAAAGAAATTAAAAATAAAGTACATGAATGAAATCAGGATCTATTATTCCCTTCAGCTGTTCAATCTTCATGTAGTATTTAAAAACTTTTCTTTGTACTACTAAACTGCTACCAAGTAAAAATCAGCAGTGGAAATTCTAAAATACTAGATTTCTAACTGTATTGCTATCATTGACTTAAAAATCTATTTTGAGTCTTTATTCTGATCTCTCATCCTAGACTTCACACACTGACTCCTAGGAGAAACAAGAATAGCACGGCTCTTCAGTGCCCTTACTGCTGCATAATCTTTAAAGGGAATTTTATCCCTTCCTCCAAACAAAAACAAGCTGTCATTAATGTGCATGCAATAGATGCTTTCCTAGACCTTCAGCATTGCGAGTGAGTTGCTAAATTTCTAGTTACAATTCTTGAATTAAAAAATAGAACGCTGAGCTGATAAAGGAAGTGTTAAAACAGGAAGTGAAAACAGCTCATTTCTAACCAGATGATTCTGGCCCATTGATGTCATGTCTCAATTTTTTTTAAGCTTCCTGTGAACATGCAAGTTCAAAACCAAATGGGAACCAAAGGGAAATTAGGGAAAAAACATTGTCTTTCAGTTTATGTACATCACCTCACCTTCTGTGAAGTTGGTTTTACTATTTTATTGCAAAGTACTTGTACTTCTTATCTTATATAATAGCTTAGTAGTGCTAATCAAACTCTTGCCTGCTTTCCTGAACCACAAGCAGCCTGTCAGAATGAACAGTAGAATCAGAAATTAAACATACCCTAATTAAAAGGATATGATCTTAGTTTATGTCTCTTGTAAAAAACTGCTGGGGTGACCAGTTCAGCTCCAGCACAGCCTCCTAAAGCATCAAGTACAACTGCAGTTATAAAATGGTACCACCTAGTGTTCACTTTGAGAGTTAAGCATATTTAACCACTTTCTGAAAGAACTTAAGAGAGACCAAAAAGTACTGAATGTTTCAGCAATCGCTGCATGACTATTGCAAGCTGAACAAAACACACCCGGAAAAGCTTTTCCGATTTGACAACAAAACTAAAGAAAATTAACTTTCTTCCCAAACCAAAAGACTCCACACTCAAATCAGAAGCTGAGACTTTCCCGTGAAGAAAACTGCATCGCTTAGGCCAGAAAGTCCTTAAGACATGTAACAGAGCTCCAAGTGATGACCACAGATGGCTTATCCGGGGAGCTTTTCTGTTACAGACACGACATTTCTGTTATTTATCTTTTATGATTTGCCTTGCATGGGAAGATTGATAAGTTTTACCACTACTTTTCCCCATTCAGGTTACCTAGGCATTCTTCTGGTTCCGAGGCTTTTCTGATTTTGCCAAGTATAGAAGCAAGCTTACATATATTATTAAATTCTTAATATTAGAAAAAAAAAATCACAGCTTTAACATAGGCTGACACAGTCAGTACATGCAGATAAAAGTAAGCACAAGCAATTCTTACTGAACTAGAGCTAAAAAAATTATTATTATAAATCAAAGCACTAGGCTATGTCATAAAATGCAAAGATGCATTCTCTAAAATGGAAGTTCTTTACATATCCAGATAATGACTTGAAATGTAGCCATTAAAGATGGTTATGTTGGAGAAAAGTTACTATTTCTGCCCAAGGAACTAATGATCAGAAAGTTCACATGTAACAATGATCTCAGAAACAGTCAATGACATTTTATCCATTTTTTTTAGTACCGGCATACAAGTAAAGAAGAAAGAAGCGTCTGACAGAAGGAAGTTTTAGGTTCCTGATGTAGTATAATGCTATGCATGGGTCCTGGGGGTTCAGACTCACAAATGAAATATGTCTCAGCTCTCCTTTTGGTGCCATTTCTTAGTACAGCAATGCATCCAGCTGTCCAAAAGTACAGTTTTCTTCCCTCTGCCTTACTGGGCTGGCAGTAGCACTCCCAGCCAACACAGTTCACCAACACAACACAAAGCTAACCTTCGATAAATAGACACGTGCTTTAGATAAATAAATGCATGTTTTTCTGCCTCTTCAACAAGCTAAACCAGCTCTCAAGCAGGGTCAAACAAGTGCCAGTGTTGCTATGGGGGAGGATGGTGGATGAATATGGCCAAGGAGTGCGACTCCACTGCCTGTCTGTAATTACATTAAGTACAGAGCTTCGGATTCACTATCTTTCAAAAGTGCTGAACTGTTTTTAAATGCGATTTGCAAGAAAACCCACAGAAGAATACAGTCTATACTGACAGACCTTTATTTTTAGTTTCCTTTAGTGCATTTCAATTAGGCTTACAGGGTATATATTTGCTTTCAAAGGCTACAAACCTCTGAATTGAAGCTTTCATTAGCCATCAGACATATCACATATCCAGCAGATACAATCATATTACCTAAAACTATCACAGTATATTGCGAGACTATAGCTAAGAAGTATTCTGAACCACCAAATTCTGAATTTTCTACCAGGTTCTGCGATGACCTGCTGTGGTGGGCTGAGCCCCACCAGAGGCTAAGCACTCACACAACCACCTACTCATTTCCCCCTCCCATGGGAGGGTGAGAAAACAGAGAGAAGGAGAGAAGACTCACAGATTGAGACAGAGACAGTTTGATAGGCGAAGCAAAAGCTGCAGGCACAAGCAAAGCAAAGGAGGAATTAATTCACTATTTCCCACCAGCCAGGCAGGTGTTTAGCCACTTCCCAGAAAGCAGGGCCTCAGCACGCTTAAGGGTTACTCAGGAAGACAAATACCACAACCACAAACATCACCCCCTTTTTTCTGCTTTCCCTGAGCTTTTACTGCTGAACATGGTGTCAGATTTGGGTCAGTCAGGGTCAGCTGTTCTGTCTGTGTCCCCTGGCTGTATCTGCTGGGGAAGAAGGGGTGCAGAGGGGAAGAAAGAGGCAACCTTGATGCTGCATAGGCACTGCTCAGCAATAGCTAAAACACTGATGTCTTACCAACATTGTTTTAGTCATAAATCCAAAACACAGCAGCATATGGGCTACTATGTAAAATACTAATTCTATCCCAGCCAGTACACCTACTATAATAGTTACCGATAAAAATAAACACATAATGAGTTTGCAGAGCATCAACTGTTCTGTCTCCTGTCCATTGCAAAAATGACTGTAAGGCAGCAGTAGTTCTCAAATAATTTGTATTTGACATCTTAAAAAACTGCTTTAGATAAAAATCAACCAAAATGCTGTGGATATAAAGGCTCTGGAAGGACAAACATGAACAGCAGAGAAATTTATTTTTCTGATATGAATTACAGGAATTCTCTTTTTGCTCATCTTAGGAATTCAACTAGTGATGTGATAAAAAACAAAGAAGCAAGATTCTGTAACAATATATTCCAATTTAAAACATACGTTTTAAATAGGTTTTCAGTCCCAGAGCCAAAAGTAATGAAGACTTATAGCAAGTAAAATACAGTTACTTAAGGCAAGATTATTGGAATTCATCGTTCCAGACACTACATAATAAAACAGTATTATACTATTTATATTTGAAAATCAGTTTTCCCTGGAAAGAGGGATTTATCAGCATGCATGTTGAAGAAGCTGCAACAGAATACTTCTTTAAAGGCAGAATAAAGATGCTACTTCTCCAAACAGGCCAAAAGAGGGAGTCAGAGGTCTACTGCCGGGAGGCTGCCAATTAACAAATATTGCACACACCCAAAAAAACCCAAACCAAACCCAAAAACCATAGAAAGTCAATACATTTTTTATTGCAACTAGACATTACAGGAGGGTATACATTCCCTTCTGAACATTCAGCCATCCAATATCCAACTTGCTGCTGTTGGTATCATTTACATTTTGCATCATTTGTCCACTAGATGAAGTAAAAATGGAATAAAAATAATCTTGAAGTTCTGGGGGTTAAGTGATCAGATAGAGTGGTGTTATTATCAAAAGCAAGAGAGCTTAAGAAGAACAGAGTTCTTACAATGTGATACAAAAACATAGGGTTGGAGGGAAGTTTGTTCTGGTAAAAAGCAGAGATTTATTACTTAAAAGCACAGAATACACTGTCAAAAGCATCCTCCACAAAACTACTCTCCCATAATCTTATGATGGGATGACAGCTAGAAAAAGGAGCACATCTCAGCCCTTTTAGCCCCCTCATCTGCATGCTGAGATTTATACTGCCCTCCCTAGGAAGCTCTTGAAATGGGACTATTCCAAATATTGGCTAGGTAGGAAAAAACCTGAGTACTACTTCATACAATGAAAGACAAACAAAAAATGCCTATTCTAATCTCTCTTCTTGTGAACTTCACTTTTCTTTCAGAATACACTCCTGAAGACTGGGATGAAAATCAGAAAGTGAGCAACTCCCAGAAACAAAGCATGTCAACCCGGGAAATTTTTTTTTCATGCTAAAGGACAGGAATCTTCTCATGATTAAAAACATTGTGGGAATAACTATGTGATCCAACCCCCTAATTTTCTATACTCAGTTCTAGAATACAACACAAGTGAAAAACAAATCTATTAGAGCTAATGCCTGGTGTGGACCTGATGGTCTGTAAATCGCCAGAAAAATACAAGGGATCTTTTTATTACTGTAAAAATCAAGCATCGCCAATCTTGACTTTCAAATGCTTACTTCATAAAACTGTTCTCATTTCATAAAACTGCTTTTAGGGAAGAGACCCAATTTGTAGTATATAACTAGGCTAGATATTATAAGGAAATGCACAATTTTCTTTCTACAGCTATCCAACACACAAAGTACATGTTCATGATTTTACAGACAGGCACCTGGAATTTCATCTACTCTATAGAGACCAGCCTGAAGCTAATCCCACACCAGCACTTAATATACCAGCACCTCCTTTCATAAAACAGGATTGCCTTGCCCACACCTCCCTTGCTTCCACCCCCTCTGCTGCTATTAGCCATTCACCTATGCTGCCACAGAAAAAATTGGCAATGCCACCTAGCACACAGAAACATCACCTCCATGATATCTGTCAAGTCAGCAGGAAAGGGATGCTTCCTGTGTGCTCCCTCCCCAGCATGGATCTGCTATGCACCTTCCAACATGAGGACAGATGGGACACAGCAACAGCATTACTCCTCTTAAAAACCTTACATAAATTTAACATTCACAGATCTAAGGAACAGATTTTTCATTTTAAAGCGGGAACTGTGTTTATCCCTTTTGCTTCTTAATTTCACCTCCCATTTTCCAAAAGTTGTTCCAAATAACCACACCTGCGCTCAGAGCTCCTGGCATAGTTACAATTAGTGGAAGTCAATAATAATCACTATTAGACTTGTAATACATACAACATATGCATTTCTTTTAGAACTAGATGAAACATTCCTCTGAGATGCTTAAAGGTGCAACTTCATTACTATTCTATACTGTCTTATCTTCAAATTAATTTCACAGCTTCACCTTGTATACATAAAAAACCCAAACCAATCGCTTTTTCTAGCTTTATTACTTCAGAGGGAACTATTTCTAGGATTTGCTGGACATTGCTATCTGAAATTATCAGGACAGTACTTCAGGAAGGTCAGCCTTGTATTTTATAAGAACTAAGAGCCATTCACTATTTCCCAGGTGAAAAAGAAAAATAAAGATGTTAATATCAATAAAAAAACTAAAAACTCACTCACTGTCTTCTGTGGGAAGGACCTGCAGGGAATAAATCCATTCTATTATATCATCTTTGTTCACCACATCTAAGGAATCCAACATATCCAGACCAGAGAGTGCGAAAAATGCAATTGTCAACCTAAAAGAAAAAGATAAGACTTACACTTCCCACCAAAAATATCATGGGGAAATTAACAAACGGTTGTAGAAACAGAAATACCTATGAATTCGCAGCCTTTGACAGTGGTGCAACACAGAGCCTAGCTCAGAAAATATGAAATTTATCTACTGGACAAAATTATGTTCTTCGTACTGTAAACATTTTTCTGTCTCAACAAGGCTTTTCATTTAAGTCACCCCTCCTTTTATATAGTAATGTTATGCCAATTCAGATGTTAACCTAACGGCCTGCTTACCTGAAAAAAAAACACTATAAAGTACTAGGTTATTAACATATGGAGCACTAATTCTCTGTGATGAATTCTTAAATGAACAATTCCCTCAATACTCAGTAAGCGCAAAGTACCCCTCAATACTCAGTAAGTGCAAAGTACCCCTGAACTGCAGTAAGCTGTCTCTTATTGTGTCTCAAACCCAATTTCAGATGCTTAGAAGTTATGTGTCAAACAGCAAGGCTTCCTTTGTAACCAATCAATGCATAAATAAGCACAATCACCATCTGGAGTTACTTATTTCTTGTTCCTTGGTATAAAGGAGCCTAGATGACTAACTTAACTAAACATCTAAAATTAAGCACATCAAATCCAAGTATAAAATACAGAAGTGCAGTAGCTAGCATGCTGAATGCCCTTCTTGCCCACAGCTTGTTTTCTTCCATAAACATGTGCTACCATACCTCTTAACCAACACCTTTTCTGAGGGTTTTGCTTTTACCTCAAACCATTGCAGTCGCCTAGCTTACAGCATGGCTCCTCAAAGAACTGCATTACTTGCTCTGACAAAGCACCAAAGCAACAGCACTGGGTTAGGAACCTGACATAGCTTCCTACGAGAACATGTTAACGTAATGGTACTTTGGAAGTTCTGACACAGATTAAAATTAGCCAGATGTATATTTTGCCACCCACACTTGCATCTGCCTGTCCTTCTTCTAGAAATTCCTGCTCTCCTTTTACCGGTTAAGATGATGGATTGTGAAAGGCAGACACATGCAGAAACTAGTCTAGCTTGCTAAGGAAAACCAAAAGTTAATGCCAGCTTTCCTTAGGAGGCTAAGTTATAATTTGCGGTTACCTCACAAGCTGCTGAGCCACCTTGGCCATCAGTAATAGGCACCTCTGAAGATGAGGAGACAGATGTGGACAGAAGCTTCTACAACCACTTAATTTCTGCATGTGATTCTGCATCAGAACAGTAAGACTAAAGAAAAATGGTGATGTGAGTCAGCCCAAAACACACCTCCAAAAGAATTCTTCTAATTAAAACACAGTAGCCAAATGATGATGCAGCAGACACTGATCTCAAAGTGGCACAACCTCAAAGGGTGACATTCCTACCAGTGGGCTGACCGGCTGCTATAGTCATCGCGTGGCCATTAACAAGCAGAATGTAACTCAACAACTTCTGCTTCAAAACTGTTATCATCTAGGATTACATAGCACAAGCGGTGGCCACAACTCAGTTCAATCATTGTGACTTGTTAAGATGAGGCTACTTGATTTCACACTATCTTTTACTTTGACCCTCAGCTTTTGCATTGCTTTTCATACCATTCTTACAAACAAGAGGTTTTAATCTATAATATGTTTGGATACTGAACATGAACATTCCCTCTTCAAGAAAATCCCTTCACGCAACTCTAAGATCTTCGCAGAAAAAATAAAAAATAAAAAAATAAAAACTGGAATAGCATACAGCTCCATTACCACAAGTATTCACAGCCAAAAGAAAGTTTAAACCTACTCTGTAATCTTAAGTGTTAGTTCCCTCTGTCATCACTGGATTTTAAAATATGTCTCTTTACTACTATTATTACACATAAAGTTTTTGAGTATATATAGAGCCAAAAAGTATGTTGCACACAAAGGTATTTCTACATGAAACAAGAGTATCTTTTAAACCATCTGATGACTAAAAAATCATCTTTCAAAGTGCAAAATTACCACTTCAAGGCTTATATCAACTTCTGCCATCGATCAGATCTGTGTAACCCAAAATCTGAGACTGGATAATAACCCACTATTTCAAGAAAAAACACTCATTTTATAAAAACCCAAGGAATTTACTGTTCTGCCACAGTAAATTATTTCTTTGAAACCTTGCATACATTTTCTGGTTTTCCACAAACACTAAGCTCAACAATCTTTTACTGAAACTACTTAAAGACATTTTCACACTATGTTACCCAGCTACTTCCAATGAGGCACAAACAACATGCCAACTCCTGCACTACGAAATGCTGCAAACTAGGTCCAAAACCACACGGCTGTACATATATGATAGACAATAAATCTCATCTATACTTAGAAATACGTGTATCAAATAAATTAATGCAAAGAGTGTTTTTACATATAGTTAAGTTTCAGTTTACTTATTTAGAGCTGATTCTCTGTGTTATTGGTATCAGCATGGCTAAGGAACAGCCCATGCAGTGTGCTGGAATTCACATACTATGTGCAAGAACATCTGGCCCTACCAGACATATACAGGCCCTGATATAGCCTGTATATGTCTGGTAGATACTGCATCCTTACTCCATATGCTATCCTGCCTCACAGAAAATTAACCAACACATGTTCTAAGACTAACAAAGACGACTCTTAGCAGCATGTTAGCTGATACACAGCATGAAATGTAAAAACTTTATACACAGCAATTTCCACAGAGGGTAGCCCTTTCTAAGACAACCCCCAAGCTTGGCATCACTTTCCCTGTATCTTATCTGCATGCCTTCTACCACTTTACTGCATGTGTATTAATTGAGGAAGTCAAGCACCAAAGCTTGACAGCTGAAATTTATTTGTTAATTGACCTACTGAAAGCTTACAAAACAGGTATCATTTGTCTTAAGTTCCCCTCCAAGACAAGCAAGTAAAGACATTCCAGGCGACATATTCAGAGCTCTTCATCTTCAGACATAGACAAAGACTACAGTTTCTCAGCAGAATTCAGAAAGCATTTCCGGTGTGACCGATTTGAGAAACTAAATAAGCATGCTACAAAGTAGCACAATCTGAAGGGCTTCAGAGATGGAGAGTTACATTCTCCTGCAAAACCTCACAGCACTGACTGATCATGTATGAAACACTATGACCAGATTACTAAAAAACTTCTACTGCTGATGCCCCACACAATAACTACAGACAAAAATAATTATGAAAGCTCTAAGCCAGTAAGTTGAGTAAAGAACATGAAATCAAACTTCTTTATTGTTGTACCTACTCCCTTAGTGTCTGACAAACTACAGCTTAAGTTGGAATGCACTAGCACTGTATGGAAAATTTCATCCTCTACCACCCTGCCTGGTGACAACAAATGCAGTTGTTTCTGCTGCAGTGCTGCGAACCAAAACCAACTCACTGACAAATTATTTTTATTTTCTTTACAAGTCTTTTTTAAATTTAGTTGAGCTTCCCCATCTAATTCACCATGGAACCGCACAAATGCAGGAACAAAGGAGGTAAGATTAAAAGGGTAACTGAGCTTGCTGAACTCAGTGACCTTGAACTTGTCAAAAAGTTGGTAACCTTAAAGCCAAACTAGGGAAGCAACATTTATGGTTCAATCCCCCACTTAGAGTTTGTTAACAGACGTGTAAGTACATCTGCAGAACACTGATCTAAAGATCAGTACAAGAAAACTGAAAAAGCCTCTGGCTGAGTAAAAACTTCATGACTTCAGAAAAACGCATGAATTTAAATGACCATGATTTTTATTCTAATTGAAGGTTTAGATGGAGAGCAATTAAAAGTCAAGGCATCCTGAAATAATTTCAAATTCACACTTCCAATTTTCAGAAAACAGTGTATTTTCCATGCTGTACAGCCATTATTTACAATATATTGGGCACTGGTTATTTAATGTATTGTGGCTACTATGACCACACATTAAATTTAAAGTTCAGACAGCTCATTATCTTCTCAAGAGTTGTCAAAACAATTAGCGTTACTATTAGCATTATTCAGTAAGACTGCAGAAGACCCCACGTAAACTAGAGCCTCTGTTTCAGCTCAGTGGCAAACTGCAACAGCTTGGCAATGTAAATCACAGAACAAAAATGTTTAGGTTGCTAAGGGACTCTGGAGATCACTGGTCCCACCTTCTGTGGAACACAGGGCCTTAGGTGAGATGACCCAGAACCCTGACAAGCCAGGTCTTCGAGGGCAACTCCAGCACTTCACTGGGCAACCTATTTCTGATTAACTGCTTTAATGGTGAAGAACATTTTTCCTACATCCAGACAGTTTTCCCTGAAGCAACATCATTCCCGTAGCCTCCTGCCCCATCACCCTTGTGAAGGGTGCACCTCCATCTTTCTCTGTAACTAGTTTCTCAGTAACAGAAGACTGTGATCAAATCCTCCCTCCTCTACGCTGAACAAACCCCATTTCTTTAGTTTTTCTCCATAGGTCAGTGTGGCCAAGGTTAGCCCTTTGCGTTATGATTCTAATGCATCTGCACATGTTATTGTAACTTTAATGCCTAGAAAGATTTAAGAGTATAGCATGCCTAGACTTCCTCCGGCTGTCATTTAAAGTAACTGACATGGCACACTGAAACATCGGCTAATTCTTAACAAATAAATGACTTACATCTCTGAAATAAAAATTTCTAACTTTCCTTTTTAATACAAAATTATGTGTTATTCCACACCCAGTTCGGTGCTATCCATACTAGGCCTTACACATTTTTGTAAAGTGTTTGTACTCTAAACTAAAAAAATATAAGCTTGATTTAACAGGAAGACTTGATCAAACCCATTAAGCATTCTTCACTGCATGACCTGCAGGAGATTACAAAGTGAAGCATCTGATGATTGTATCGGTTGAATAAGAAATCAAACCCTCTACATGTCTCCAAGTTTTTTCAAGTGCAGCTTGACAATCAAACTATTGATCCTCTTGTGCCTCAGATGTAACTGACTGCCTTACATAAAGACTTTAAGAATCTGAAATAAATGCATTCTGAAGCAATTACAGGGACAAGTGTTCCCCTAATCCAAAGTGAAGAGCATACCTGACTAGTATTTTAACTTTTATACTAGCTAAGAAAGATTTAAATTATTTCTGTTACATAAACAAGAGTCTTCTGCATGCTGACTTCGAGCTGCAAAAGGCTTAAGTCACTTATTTTAAAATCGGCTTCCAGGGTGGATTAAAAGAGTGAAGTACAGGACTGAAAATAGATTAAAAGGCTCAACAAGTCTCGCCTCACGGATATCGGGCAGTTTACGCGAGCACTGACTAAACCCCTACCCTCAACTCGTATTTTTTGGGAGCCGCCAGCTGCCGGCCTGATTCGAGGGAACGCTCTTTCGGCCATCGCGGCGCCCGGCCGCCCCGGTGCTGCACCCCTGCCCGCAGCCGGGCAGATCTCCCTCCAGGAGGGGTTTCGCCTCACCGCCTCCCCGAGACGGGCGCCGGGAGAATGGCAAGGGAGGGGGTGTCTGTCCCGCCTTCTCACGGGGCGGACCGACGGCGGGGGTGCCGAAAGGAAGCGCCACGATCCCGGCCGCCAGCCCCAGGGCGGCGGGGCCGATCGGACCCGAAGGCCCGGCCGCCGCCCCTCAGCGGTAGGAGGACCCCGGCCCGCTACCTGCTGGTCTCCAGGGACGAGTAGCGCTCGGGCAGGATCTGGAGGCAGCGCTGGAAGAACCGCACGTGCCGCTCCCGCAGGAATTCCAGCCACTCCGGCTCCCCCGAGCACGGCGCCGGCGCCGGCGCCGGCTCCGCCATCTTGCCGCCGCCCGCGCCCGGCGCGCACCGACTACATCACGCGCGACGGCCGCCGCGCGACCGCCCCCGTGACGTCACGGCGGGCGGGGCCCCGCCCCCGCGGGGTCCCCGCGCTGCCGCCCCCGCGTCCCGGGGTGGGGGGAGGGGCGGGGTGGGGGTGGCAGCGCCGCGTGTCGCTGCCGGCAGGTGGCAGCGTGGCGGGAAAGGCGCTGTTAAGGCAAAGGGACGTACATGGCCGTCACGCGAACCCCGGCAGTCTGACATAGGTGACGTTTCAAATCCGCCACTCACAAAATACAAAGGTAATATACGTCATTGCGTCAAGCTAGTTTTGTGACAACGGTCTGAGGACCGCTGGCCGCTTCACAGGCAAGGCAGTCATCATCCTGCGACAGGGACGGGCAGGCGCTCGCCTGTAACCCTTGTCTCCAGGCCGGGGTGGCTCTAAAAAACAAGGCAAAAAAGCATAAAAAGCTCATACATAACTGTGTTTTTGTCACACTACGCGCCCCATCACTCTCCTGCTCACCTGTTGGGAACAGGTACCAGCGGCTCCGGAGCCGCTGGTGCGACGCATTTCGTGCGTTGCTGCCAGCCCCTCGTAGGTCTGTGCAAACTGGAGCGGTCACTGGTTACGCGAATCTCCACCTGGGAAGGAAGGAAACAAACACAAAAATTGGTCTTTTTCATTGATCGCAGAACGAGTTACATACACGCGTTCGGTCTTCATCATCGGGGTAGGTGCAGAGTGAACAACACGCAGCTGGCGAGCCAGAAAGAGACTTTTCCCGCCATGCCGTCAGAGGAAATGGCAGAAACATGAAATCAAGTAATTTAAAAGGTTGAACTCTTAAGAACCCAGACAGCGTTCCCAAAACTCCTGCGGAAGCTGGCGTTCTTGTTTAACTAAAGGTAGAAAACCTTTCAAAAAGTAAAAAGAAATCCCACCTATATTGCAGCTTATTCGTATAAGCTATAGCCTTTGACCAGAAGAAATACTGCCAGAAGATAAATAAAATCTCTGCCTTTTTTTTTTTTCTTTTAAACACAAGAACAACTATGCCTGCTGCATTTTTGTCTCCTGATAACAAGCATGACTTATTTTTTTCTTTATTGACCATTTAGGTAAGTAAAAATAATTGCTTTTTAGATCAATGAAGAAAAACGTGGTTTAAGCAACCAAGCTGCAAACACCTGCGATGAAAACGAAAAAATGGCAGATTACCTTCTCTCTTAACTTTGCCAACCTTTTTTCTTTTTCTCGTTTCTCTACTTCTGTAGCTTGTTTTTGTAGAATCCTTAGCTCCAGTTTATGTCGATCCTGAAACATAACGAATGGGAAAGCGAACTTTGCTTTGGGAGTAAAAACAGATTGTATGAAAACATATATGCAGCCTTTTCATAGTTGATTTTTTTTTTTGTTTAGAAATTATTTTGTCATAGAACAGAATAAAGTTAATTAGGTAGCTACTTGCGACAGCTTGTCCTGCACAAATTATAGTTACACAGTTTTGAAGAAAAATGGACTGTAGTAGGTTAATCTCTGCTTATAAAAATGAACTCTAGTGTGAATGCTGACAATAACGTAAGTTCTCCAGTAATCAGATTTACATTGATACAGGATCTAACTTGACCTTACAGCTACTGAAACTTGCGGGATCTTCAAATATCTCTTTTTATTTCATATCTCCAGACAACAATCAAGTCTTCTGATGTTTTCTCTAGCACAGAGTGCAATGCAGCCCAAGCTGGTTTTCCCAAACATTTTCACATTGAAGTCAATAAAACCACTTCTATACGTAGAAAGAAATATGGGCCTGAATAATCCCGTAAAACTTGGATATTGAGGAAAAGGAACGTCTTTGTTTAAAATAAAGTTTCATACTGTCTCTTGTACGTAACAGATGCTGTTATTGATAGTGAATCAAATATAGATTTAAATGAATGAAACATAGATTTTTGAAAGTGTTTAACAGATTATATCATAGGAGGAAGTGGGCGAATTTAAAACAACAACATGCATAAATGGAGATGTAATTACGCACACGCTCTTGAAACTTAGTAATTTCTTCTGCAGCAATTCTTTTCCTTTGCCCCTTTTCAGCTTCCTCTATCTTCTCCTTTTCAAGCTTTTCAAGTTCCTCCCTTTCTTTCTTCTGCAATGTATACCTTTCCAACAGTAACTTCACACGGCGTTGGCGCTGGTGTTCTTTTCGTTGCTTTTTCTCCTTCTCTTCTTCTAGTTTTATTTGTGATGCTTGTTCCATTGCAAATGCTATTGCTTTCTGTTTCTTCCATGCTTCAATTGCTGCTTGTTGTCTTTTTCTTTCTTCTTCTGCTTTTTGCTTCCGAGCTTCTTCACGTTGTAGCCATTCTTCCTTGAACATTTTTTCTGATTTCTCTTTCTCCTTCAATTTTCCTTCTTTTTCTTGCTGCTGCTTTTCTTTCCACTTCTTTATTGACTGCAACAGAACAGCAAGGGGGGAAAAAAAGTTTTCATTAAAATTTTACACATCCCCATTGATTCGGTCTGATGAAAACATACGATACATAGGATACAAACTGCGGATAGGAATTAGAAGACTACTAAAGGCAAAACTTAAGGCAAAGCAGCACCTATGTCTACTTTCTCAGAAATTTTTTCTATTTTATGAATCACACAGGCAGGCTAAAAATTATTTAAGTTATGGCATTCATATTAGCTTTGAGTAGTTACGAATGTTGGTGTAATACACTTTTTTTAATGCAAACATATTTCAGGTCGTAATTTTTTTCTTCAAATTAACAATTCCACCTACTATTTCATAACTCAGTTTTTATGTCAGTGTATCTTTTATTACTTGGATAGTTCTTGAAAGAATCGTAATTATCTGTGTCAGTATGGCATAGGTATATTGCCTATACGGTGGGACAGATATTCTTAGGGACAGATGTAACAACAACTGCAATTTCAGATAGGGTCACTTACTGCTTTGGGATTGGCATCTAACTTGCTGGAACCGCTGCCATCAAAAGCGTTTGTAATATACTTTGGCAATACACAGCCCACTTCAGTGTGTTGTTAGGTCTATCCATATTGGTAATTCTTTAATATAAGTATTTTTGGCAAGTTGAGGATGCTAAAGACTTCAGTAACATACCATGAACTATGACAGAAATCCACGTAGCACTACCCCCAGACAGGCAAATACAAAAATAAGAAATGAATGCATTTTAAAAATAAGTACTTCCTCTTAAAGTTACAAAAGCTTAGAGGGGTTATTTTACCTCTTTCTTTCTTTCGTGTAAAATTAGAAATTCTTGATACCATTTGTCATGCTGTTCGATATCTTCTTTTGTTCTTCCACAGAGATATTCAAGGGCTTCATCCATGTAAGACAGCCTTCCTTTGTGTTTTGTCCATACTTTCAGAAAATTTTGATGATCATAATCATCCCAGCCTCCTTGCCTCCCTCCTGTTTGCTGAAGAAATCTTTCAAACTCTACTACTTCTTCAGGTAGATGATTTTCCAGCGTTTTATCAACTACGACCCTGGCTGATGGTAATTTCAAAACTTTTTCTGTTGTTGAGCTGCCTAACGCCCACAGTTCCACTTTTCTCTCAAAGACACTGAGCTCATTAATGACAGTTTTTTCCTCCTTCAAAAGCTGTTCATATCTGAAAAGAGAACACTGAAATTTAAGAAAAGAAATCCAATATTCATTGGTTGTTCACTGAAAATGAATTTTGGAATTGTTCAACACCACAGAAAAGCTATTCTTCAAAGATTAAAACCGAAATGGTAACACAGATGACAGCACGGTTGTAATGATCCTATAATAAAGCACTACACAATCAGAATTAAGTTACCCTTTTAGTGAAAGTGTTTATGGCACTCAACTAACAATGAACTCAATCCCTTCCTGACACCAGTAGAGAGAAAGGGAGAAAAAAACCCCACCCACTTAAAAACCAAAACAGCAGCAAAAACAAAAACCCCACAATCTAATCTCTTCTGCAGCCTTTCTCTGAAAAGCCTTTTCATAAGCAAATGATTGTTACATTGGATCACTGCAACAGCTATATAAACAGCCTCTCTAAAAGGCTGTTTATCAAGATTCTAACGTTGATAGCTTCAGTTTTGATTTACATACCACAGGAATCCCTACCAAAAGATTAAATCAAAAGAATAGTTTACTTGATTAATGCAAAGTTTTCACTGTGTCTTATGAAACCACTTTTTCTTCTAGCTGAAGCATGTATAAACATACATTTGCCTCTGTTCCTCTTTAAAAGCATTGATTGCATTTTCAACTTCTTCCATCATTTCCTTGAGCTTGTCAACAACTAAAAAGGAAAAGAAGAAAAGAGCATGTCACTTAAGAAGTCTACAGTATTTACCAGTAATTCAGCACTACCCAGAAATGTAGGCACTTGCAGAGACCTCTGGAACACTTTTATTTCAGTGTACAGAGAAGCACGCATTTCCATCTCAAAAAGCCTTAAAAGACAGACTCTCATTTATTCAAAAGGTGCGATTTCACAGTGATTTAGCTAACTGGATGCAAATCCCAGTATAAATGTTTAAATTTCCATTAAACAAGTCTCCTTCTGAGTAACCTTCAACTGATCCACAGAGTGAGACAGCCTTATCCTAAAGAGCTTCCACTTTTGTTTTTTATAACAATGCAGTTAGTGACTTAAGAAGTACACTCAAATCTTTGATTTATACCAGGCTGTGAGGTGACTACTTTTACAAAGCTGACAAAGAAGCATCAAAGTAAGACTTTGTCCTGTACGGTCAGCATGCTGTAGTCCTGATATGGAGAAAGATGGTAAGACAGCTGACGAGAGAAGCTCTACTCTGCAATGGTACAAAAAAGTTTTAGAATCTCTCTTAAACCAGTACAACATCTCTATGGGGACTGACCTCTTCTCCCTAGTGACAAGTGATAGGATG
>RSEF01000031.1:64487208-64510394 GCA_003993805.1 Himantopus leucocephalus
TTTTGCAACTCCCTGGAGTTCCCACATTATGCACGAGGGGAAAAAACATGATAAAGAAGGTGACATATTTCCCTCAACCAGCAAAGCCAGAAAAGCAGATCAAGAGCACAGACAGCTTAGGAGGACTCTGTCTTACAGGCTAGCAAATAAAGTATAGTGAAAGTCTGGTAGCCACACATGCAAAAAGAAAGAAAAGGAGAAAAAAAAAAAAGTACTATTCTGAAACTATAGGATGGAAATAAAAAAACCCATCCAAGTCTGGCTCATCCACCAAACATTTTGCCTCACCTTCCACTTAGGATAATGCCATGTGTGAATAGAATAAAATGGCATCTAACAAAAATTAGAACAGGACAATAGAAGCTAACATACCTGAAGAGAAAACAATTGACTCTGTTTACTGTAAAAAAACTCTCCCATTGTAACAAGGAAAGAATTGGCAAATTAAATTGCAGGTTCAGCAGCAAAAAAACGTTTAGTGAATCAGTGATTCCCCTTCTTTTTTTTTTCAGTAACATACAAGCAAGGGAGGGGAAAAAGAGAACTGAACCATTAGGTCAGCATACTCAACTCTGGATTATTCTCTGTTCTTTGCTCATCCTTGCAGCTTGGGTTGTTTTTGTTTAGTTGGTTTAGCCTAACCACATGAAGGTCGACAGAGGATAACTCTGTCTGAAGGACAGACAAGTGCTGAAACTATGAAAAGATCAAACATACAAAACTGTGAAAAAATAAATATCAAATGGGAATTAATTTCCTAATTACTGAAGGACTGGAGTTCCAAATGGCCTTCTAAAGAGAAATTTGGCAAGGAACTTATGACTTGCTGAATCTTCAGGAGATATGACAGAAGCAACCCTTTGAACTTCAGATAGGAACCCACATGTCTTACGATCTGATGGGAGACATAGTCGCAATTTACATCATAGCCTCATACTCACTGGCTTCTGATGGGCGCTTGTAGGGATGAGAAAGCAATTCTTTTTCCTCCTTTTTGCGTAATTCAGCATTGTTGTCCATAGCCTCTTTCTGAGTATAATAATGCTCTCCTCAATTTTTCTGAATGTTGGAGATCACCTGCAAGGTAAGGCTTTGACTTGGCAGGAGGGGGAAGGCCTTTGCACTGTGGATGGTATATGGCCCTCTCAATGTTAGGTGGGAAACAAACAAATATATTGCCTTTGCCAGAGTAACATACCATACACTTGGCCTCTTTTGCTCTCTTCCTGCACTATTTTGTACTGTGAGTTTTGGTCTTCAACTGACCGCCTGCATCTGCTACTGCCAAGAAGCACTTTTGCATGGGTATACAGCTTAGGTAACCAGGAGACACTCCAAGACGAAAACAGCTTTCATCACCTGCAGCTGCAGAGGGATGAATAATCATGTAAATGATCCTTTCCGGTTCTTCCCTTTCCTAATTAAGAGAATCAATATTCAATTCATTAAAGCCATCTGTGTGACAATTATCTTACTGTAAAAGTTCTGGATCAGTTTTCCTCATCCAGAACCTCATCTTTTTTGATGCTGTTTGTTACTGATTAGCCCTCAATTTACAATTTAAGTATGGGATTGTGACTACTATGCCTAACTATAAAGATCTTTTGAAATTACAATGGCAATGTTCTTCAAGTCTTTCATTCTTCAGCTGCCTTTAATAAGGATCTTCTCATACTTCTCTCACCCTTGGAGCATTCTATTCCTCTATTTTTTAAAATTGTCCATGCAATAGGCAAGAGACTTCTTGTTTTCAAGAAGCTGTAAGGAGAAAATTAATGTGTGCAACTTTATTGAAAAAGTGTCTGTTGCTTACTTCTTGCAAGGTCTTGCTAACTACCTCTATGCTATAAACTAAAACTACTATGTGTTCACAGAGTTAAGAGCACAACTAACTGCATTTTCTAGAAACTGGGAAAATCATGTCTCCTGTATCATCCAGTTTAAACCTTTTCTTTACTATTACCCACTACCAGAATTTAAAGGCTTGGCTGGACCACCATTTCACAGAAAGAAAGAAAGTGAAACATGACATTTTGTTTAAGGTACAATTCTTAATGACACGAAGATCGAAGTCTAAAGCTGCAGCATTCACATTTCACCATTTATACTCAACAGAAAAAGCAGCTTACCAACCCATATTGCAGTAACCCTAAAGAAAACAGATATATAGACTCAGACAGGTGTTCTCCAAAACATATTTTTAATGTAATCTGCATTTGGAGCCTGAAGAAATATGCTTGTTATTCCTTTTTTACATTACTGTTAAAGCTAAATTACTTCACGTAAAAAAGAAACTGCAGTATTTCCATACACGGAGCTAGCCCTGCATAGGAAGTCTTTGTGGTAGAATGGAACATAAATACAACGTTAGTTAAAACCAAGCCAACAACAGCTTTTTGTTCTGCCCTCACTGAGGGGTCCACAGTTACTTTCACACTCAAAGTGAAGACATAGGAGCAGCCTCCCATCAATATCCCCAAAATTTCCTTGAAGCATTAAATACCAGTTGACTTCATTGTAGCCACAGAAGATAGAAATTAGTGTTTAGTCTACTTACTCACGTTTGTCAATGTTGTAGAGTATAACAGGCATTCCACTCTATATTTCAAAGCATGAAGAAGCTATTTCAAGAGCGGTTATATGCTGCCACTGTCACCTAGCAGTTCATATAAAACTGAGTAGAGGCACATTTTTTCCTCATGAGGTTTTTATCTTTTTATAAATCCTCCTGAAGGGATTTTGCTATAGCACTCTATTCCTTTTTTAAAGTAGTGTTTTGTAAAAATGGAAAGAGGTTAATTTTAACCAGTTGCAAAACAGTCATTAAAAGAGAGCTCTTTGGGGACTTAGGATATACACAAAATTACTTACTATCCAAGGACTGTTGCAAAGTATATATGGAATACTAACTATGCTGTTGCCTTGCATTTCAGAAAGTGTCTTTACACTGCACTTAAACAGAACAGAGACACCACAGACAGCTGGAATCTTGTTACCAGCATAAGTGATATAAAAATAGGAATATAATTTTAGAATTTGGTAGGCAAAACATTTCTTTTTTTTTTTTTTTTTTACAAGAATACTCTTAATCTTCCCAGTTGAAGTATTTCAGTTGAAACCCAAGATGATTAGAAGAAAAACTGCTTTGAACATTTAACCCCTACCTCAAAAAATACAACTTCAGAGGTCTCAACAAGCAAGGAAGTATCAGTGTCTTTGTCTCTAGAGAGCCATATCTGTAAATTGTTTTATCAGTTTTAAAACCTGTTTCATCCCTGCAGGGCATAGAATTTTTTCCACAGTGTTCTCAACAGTTTTATGTGTTGCTAGCTCAGAAGCAGTACATTTAATGAGAAAAAAAGTCCAAATAGGAAGAAAAGAGAAGAACAGGAAAAGAATTGAGTTAAAAATATGACAAAAATAAAGCAATTCTTTATGTTCTGAATGCTCTTTAGGTCCTTGTCTTTACCACAGTTTGAGTCCAGCTAGCAACACTACTGCATTTAGCATCAACATGTTTTGCTAAAATAAACTTACTCCCACCTCTGAATAGTAACAAGGGTAAGAATAAAAAAAATCTGGTCCAGAAAATTGGTATCTATGCAGAAGTGGAGACAAAACTGGTTTGAATCAGGGGTCGAGGGGGCAAACCCACTACTACCCATTAGCACAGGCCTTAGTGGCACATGCATCTCAAACAGGGCTTGCTGTCCCAACCCTCCCTCCCAATCAGCACACCCTGAACTAATCCCAAACACATTACCCAGCACAGGCTGTGCACCAGTTTGTTTTAAAATGAGGAAAAATTAAACAGGGTAAAGTAAACATACAGCGCTAAATGGAAAGTGGTATTAAATGCATGAACTCATCCGCCTGGACATCTAAGACCAAGTATCAGGCAAGGTAAGAGTTCAGCACATGGCCTCATCACCATGAAAAATTAAATTCTGCATGGAGGTGATAGTCTTTAGGACTGATGCACATTGATAGATACTTAGACAGAATTACATACAATAAATCAGTATGTCCTATTAAATTGGTTTGTTTTTAAAAAGTAGCTAACAAAATAAGCCTTCCTTGCAGCAACTTTCACTAGATTTACATATACTAGATAGTGATATGCTTTCTCTTTTGGGAATGTTTTCCATTAAAAAATTTGCTCACAATTAATAATTTTTGGATTATATTTCTCAACTAATAATGTCCAACTAATTTTAAACAGGATATTTAACAGTTATAAAGACAGAAATTTAAACTAAACCACTAAACAGCAGTACAGATTCCAGAGTATAAAACTCTAAAAATTCCTTTCTCTGTGACCTATAGAAAAAGAATTATTTTTATGACTTGAAGTATTACATGGATCGTTTCTAGCATGGTGTGATTTGTTGATTATCCCTACTTACAGAGTAGTAGAAAAGCATAAAAATAAAAAAGAATTAAAAAATCACACTACATGTTCTCACAAATAACAACTTGCGTGGCATGTGTTTTAATATTACAAATCAGAGAAATTCAGCCAATTGAATAGAGTTTTACTCCCGTGTATTTGCAAGAGAAACTAACAGGATTTCCTCATTCTCATAATTTCATACATTGTAGACACAGCATGGGACAGACAGGTGAAAGTTGCTTCAAAATACAGAGTCTGAAAGTGGCAATACACAAACAGCACTGCTTTCAACATACTTTTGTTTAAAAACATCCCCATAATTTTCTTAAGAATGGCTAAGCTAATAGGCACCACGCTGTACACTAACAGGAACCCAAAAACAGCCCAAAAGCAAGGAAGAACTATTCTTATATGCTCCCAAGACACATTCTTCCTCAACTTAATTCACAAATGACAAAAATGTTCCAACATCATCTTAAAAATGAAACAAAAAAAATTAAAGAAAACCCTCCTCAAACAACTTTACCTTTATCTAATTCATTTGGCTTCTAAGTGTCTCTATCCTGACAAAGGCCTAAATAAACTTATCAAATTTCTGGAGCAAGAACCCCATAGGTACACTTACTGCCCACCACTGAAATGAAACATCAGGTCAAAAATATCCAATATGCTAGACCACTAAACTTGCAAGTAAACTGTATTCTATCCAACAGAAATTAATTTTTAAGACATTTGCAGGGCTAATGTGCCATAATAAATCCTAATATTAATCACCAGTAAAGTGCTGAATTATATTAATTACCTGAATCGCACTCACATTTATGATCTTCATTTATAGATTTCTTATCAAGTCAAAAGAGCCCTTTCTGTTGTAAAAGCTAAGCTGTTGTGCAAATATTACAAAAATAGGTACTTTAATTAGGAGCTATATACACAATAGAACTTCCGCTTTTTGTTAAGTACAGCTGACATAGCAGAGATGAAAAATCCATGCAAGTATTTATAAAGATACTTAAAATGAAGGAAAAAGGACACTGCTATAGAACTTCCAATACCCTGGCATACAGCCACTTACTATATTAGATGATGTCTAGATCTGGACTGATAAGCATCATGCCACCAACATGCTTTAGTTGCTTTTGTAGCTAAAGTTGATTTGTAAATTTTAAACTACAGCATACATTTGATCTATTTGTCATTAAAGTGTATCATTTAGTTTGAGGTTAAACTTTGAGCAAACTTCACATCTAGTCACATAACCAGCACAAGCAAGACATTAGTGCAAAGGGGAAGGTGTCAGTTGTACATAATGAGGACCCTTCCCCTAACTGCACAATGCAATAAAACGATTTTCAGATTTAAAGTTCAACTGGACTACGATGAGAAAAAGCGAGATTTTTCTTCTCCCAAATTTAGGACAAATTTCCAGATGATCAAAAGGAAAGCAACCTCAGTTACAGCAGTCAAAAAAAGTCAAACCCGAGTTTGGAGAGCTGATAAGTAACTCCAAAATTCATCATGCTATGAAGACAGCATTCTCAAAAGAGCTCCAAACAAACTGCAAAACAAAATCGGCATTTAAGTTGAAATTGGCCAAGTGCTGCATAGAAATATGCTCACACACAACAGTCATGTTTAAGCCAGTGCATAGAGAAGATAAAAGCACTTATGGTAGTTGCAAATGTTAACAAGTCCATACAACTTGTACAGTTTAGCAATGAGTCCATAGAAAAAGAATAGAGTAAGAGTAGAAATGCTCAAGCAAAACCAAAAAAAGATGACCTTCCAACTGTATAAAATCCACGTAACAGTTATAGTAAAAAGACATCAGTGGAAAATACTCAACTCAGTCCCAAACACCCAACAGGCAAATAAGACCAGAATAGACAAGCCTTTGGCAGACAATTTTAAGAGTCTAAATATGGCATTACATTTCTAAATAATCCACAAAATATATTATATGGCATATTCATATTAAATACTGGATAACCAACTCTGCAGATCTGACGCTAACAACGCTTTAGCCAATAAGAGCAAGATGGAGCAAGCTAAGGGAACGCTGGTGTATCACAACAGTGCTCAAGGAAAATATTGTCACCAAGTCGTGCTTCAAAAACAGTACTCTGGGACTCCACACCATCATCTATGGAGCAAAACGAAGTTCTCTAGTTTTTCAGGGATGTGCCCTGCATAGTATATGTTATGACTCACTATTACACGAGCAGCAAGACACTGCAACGTAGTATGATTTATGGGCTGGATTAAATTTTTTGCTATTTCCTTCTCATCCAGCAAATCACTAGCAGTTTGTTTATGCGAGTTTGTAGCATCAAAGTGTGAACCTGACTTGATAAGAAGATTCATGATGTCTGGATGGTTGTTCAGTGCAGCAATGTGTAACGGACTGTTGTTATCAGAGTCTCTGACATTTACATCAGCACCACATTCCACCAGGATAGCAGTAACTTGTAGAGAGGGGAATTTACAAACTGGGTAGCGACCCACACATGTAGTATTATTGTCAACAGCAAGGTGAAGTGGACTGAAGTTATTCTTCCCTCTAGGCTGAAGCTTAAGAAATTTGTAAATAGTCTGTTTCTTAAAATGCTCCTGTTCTGAGCTGCAAGGTACTTTCTCCAACAAGCAAATTAAATGCAAAATGATGGAAAGGGCTTTGTTCAGCTGTATTGGATCAGGAGAACACTGGGTTTGTTTCATGGCCCGTTCTATTTCAAGAACGCTTTTGCACAGTATACCCATGAGATCATCAAATGTGACAGTAGTGCCTAGCAGGCCTTTTGCCCTATCCTGCAGCATGAAGGAGAAAAGTTCAGCAAATGATAGTAAACTGCTAGCTGTCATTGGGCTCAGCGGATCAAGATTGCTCTGCTGCATGTCCAAAGCATATTTCCATAAGTTGATGCAACGCTTGAAGTTTCCAGAGTCTGCATAGACAGCACCTCTGTATCTAATATAGTAGGATGTATCTGGGTGAGAAGGGCCAAGAATACGCTCTCTAATTAACAGTGCTTGCATTCTCATTTCATCAGGGTCTGCAATAAGATTTTCTAGCTCTTCTGAGCTGTTTACCTCTTTAGCATAATCATATGCCATAATTAGTGTTTGTGGCACAGGTTTGCTCAGGATATTAGTCCTATCGCTGTATCTCATTTCCATAGCTCGCTTCCAGTATTTCAAAGCACCAAGCAGATCTCTCTTTTTGTCCACGAACGTTGCTCCTAGAAGTTCCAGAGCATTTATGCGCTCGGCCTTACTGGTCTGTACATGTTGGGTCAGAAAGTCCACGATATTTGTGTGGCCTGTCACACTAGCCGACAGAAGGGGAGTCATTCCATAACCGTCCTTTTCCATTTTAGCACAATACTTGAGAAGCATCTTCATGATCTCCAAACTTCCAGATTCCGCACAGTCATGTAATGCTGTGTTTCCTGCAAGAGAAGAAACACAATTAAACAAACTATAATCAAATTATAGTCCAAACCCTGCCATGCCAATAGTTAACAAAAAAATTATAAAAGAATAGTTAAAACCCCAAAACAATATTTAAAAAAATAACTGTTTTGACATCTATGGACTATGAAAGGCTTAAATGACAAGTCAAAATAGTCCAGATCTGATTAAATATCAAGGCTGCCGGGCAGTTCTACAAATCAAAATGCTTGATACTATTGCCTGAAAGAATTGAACAGGTTTTAAGGACATTTTTGTCTCATTATTCAAAAAAGACAGAATTAAAACAGAATTGTCCACTACATAAAAGCGCAGAGGCAGGCAGTTCTATTGTGGCAGAAGTCAAAATAGCATGGCAGAAGACCAGCTTGGCCAAAAAGGGAACTCCTCGTAGAGCTCAAGAGGAAAAAGAAATTGTACGATCTCTGGAAGCAAGGTTAGGCTTTGCAGTAAGATTACAGAACTGTGGTTCATATACGCAGGGAGAAAACACAAAAGGCCAAAGCTCAGAGTTGAAACTGGCCAGTGTTGTGTCAGACAACAAGAAGGGCTTTTTAAAGTATGTTCATAGCAATAGAAGGTCTAAAGAAAACATCAGACTGATACGTGTTGAAGACGGTTACCTGACTAATAGGGATTAAGAAAAATGGGAGGCACTCAACGCTTTTTTTTTTTTCCACTCAGTCTTTAATAATACAGACAGACCTTGGGCTGCCCGGTCCCCGGAGTCAGAGGACCTTGAGTGTGGGAACAGTGACTTTCCATTTGTGGACAGTGAAATTGTAAGGGACCAGCTGTATCAGCTGAATGTTCACAAGCCCATGGGGCCTGATGGGATTCACCCCAGGGTACCAAAGGAGCTAGCAGATATTATGGCAGGACCACTCTCAATCATCTACCAAAGGTCTTGGGAGTCTGGGGAGGTCCCTGCTGACTGGAAGCTAGCCAGTGTTAGTCCAATTTATAAAAAGAGCAAGAGGGATGACCCAAAAAACTACAGACCTGTTAGTCTAACGTCAGTACTTGGAAAAATTATGGAGAAGATCATACTGGGTGCTGTTGAAAGGCATTTAAGGACAATGCAATCATCAGGCACAGTCAACGTGGGTTCACAAAAGGAAAGCCCTGTTTAACTGATTTGATATCCTTCTACGATAAGGTCACCCACCAAGTGGATGAGCGGAAGGCAGTGGATGTAGTTTTTCCTGTATTTTAATAAGGCTTTTGGTAGTGTCCCTCATGGCATCCTTCTGGACAAGTTGTCCAGCTGTGGGATGAGCAGATACAAGCTGTGCTGGGTGAAGAACTGGCTGAAGGGCAGCGTTCAATAGGGTATAGTGAATGGGACTACATCTGGCTGGCGACCAGTCACAAGCGGTGTTCCTCAGGGCTCAATTCTAGGAGAAGTTCTGTTCAATGTATTCGTCAATGATCTGGATCCAGGAGTTGAATGCATCACTAACAAGCATTAGCATGAGCAAGTTTGCTGATGATACCAAACTGGGAGGTGCTGTTGACTATCTCATGGAAGAAGAGGCATTGCAGAGGGATCTAGATAGACTGGAGCATTGGGCAATCATCAATGGCATGGAATTTAACAAGAACAAATGCCAGATTCTGCACCTGGGATTGAGTTACACTGAGCACAAGCGTAAGTTGGGAGAACAGTGGGTGGACACCAGCCCTGCAGAAAGGGATCTGGGGGTGGTGGTTGACAGCAGGCTCAACAGGAGTCAGCAGCATGCCGTGCCAGCCGAGAGGACAAACCCCATCCTGGGGTGCATCAAACACAATATAACCAAAAAGAGGTCAAAAGAGGTGATTATCCCACTGCATTCAGCATTGGTGTGGCCTCATCTTGAGTACTGTGTGCCGTTCTTGGCCCCGTAATTTAAGGAGGATGTTAAGGTCCTTGAATGCATCCAGAGGAGAGCAACAAAGGTGGTGGAAGGGCTGGAAGGCATGTCTTGTGAGGAGCAGCTGAAGACTCTGGGTTTGTCTAGTTTGGAGAAAAGGAGGCTGAGGGGCAACCTCACTGCTCTCTACAGCTTCCTGAGGCGGGGAGGGGGAGAGGGAGGTGCTGATCTCTTCTCCCTGGGATCCCGCAATAGGATGCATGGGAATGGTTCAAAGCTGCATGAGGAGAGGTTTAGACCGGACATTAGGAAGCATTTCTTCACTGAGAGGGTGGTCAAACACTGGAACAGGCCTCCTAGAGAGGTGGTTGATGCCCCAAGTTTGTCAGTGTTTGAGAGGCATTTGGACAATGCCCTTAATAACATGCTTTAACTTTTGATCAGCCCTGAAGGGGTCAGGCAGTTGGACTAGATGATCATTCTAGGTCCCTTCCAACTGAAAGATCTATTCTATAAGGGATTTATTATCCACTTTCAAGTACGAAACAGAAACTTAAGCTTGCTCTCTCCATGTTGTTTCAGTTTTCCCTTGTCTAATTTCCCTTCCTCTCTATCTCCATCATTGATTAAAAAATAATGAGATCTATATGAAAATTAAAGCTGGGCTAACTCAACATTGGCTTTGTTTGCCTCTACACTATACCTCTTCCTCTCTCTGTCTGCCAACCCTTTGATTTACATGTTTTGAAGCAATAATTGTACACAACGGAAAATACAATCCATCACAACAGGCCCTTCATCTCAGCTGGGGCCTTTGAGACTGGCAGTATACTCTGAGGGAGCTGGACATTTTGTAAAGCACATACCCAGATGAACTATTCTTAATGCTTTCTTAGATACTTATCCTGAAGTCCCACATTAATCCCTCTGCTCCTCTGGTTAGGATTCCCAAAGTCAAGAAGAAAATAATGCCTTCAACACACAACATGCAGCCATCTATCTTGTAAGTGTCTTATCATTTACGTGCAGATTATTTCTCATTAGCATGACATTGCACAGGCTTTTATTTAAAGGCACTCCAGTTCTAGCACCACATGGGGAAATTTCTAGTAAGCACTAGTGCAACCTGTTTGAAAACCCTATTCACAGAAAATTACAAAGCAAGCATTGCACACCACAGTGAAACATTTAAATATTAGGCTTCGACTAGATGAAAATTTTCCTTGGTTTCAAATATGAGCATTTTACTGGAGGAGAAGGAAAAAGATGGAGACAAACTCTCCTGGTCCCCTCCCAACATAACAAAGTCTCTTATGTGGTTGACTGCTTTTTAAATTACACAATTTAAATCTACGTTGTTCTTTATAATATATGTACATACTACAGATTCAGGCCTAATAACTTTTCAGCCTCCCCCTAAATTAATATGTAAATTATTAACAGAAAGGTCATGTAAAATCCCCGCAATTACGATTTTTTACGTTATTAGCCCTGCGAATACCAGTTAACTGCCCATCAGATCATCAGTTTCTGTTACTGTCAGCAAGTTTCTACATTCACAAATGAGACCTTTTCTAAGGGTTCTCTGTCCATTCATAGTCATCAGATTTGGCTTTTAAAAGTTAAGAGAGAAGTTTTCTGAAAATTCCGTATTTGCATTTTTGGTACACTTTTTTTTAGCGTCAACAAGACAGCCATTTACAAGTGCACCTTGCTGTTTTATTTCTAGTCTCTAACAGATCTATGGTGGGTTGGGAAACAAAGCAGTAGTCTTGAAATCTTCAGCTCATGTTGGAATAAGTGTGTATTTGTAGATATACAGCCTACTGATCTAAACAGCTTCTACTTATATTCATATACTTTAATTCTTTTTTTTCCAGGCTCTGATCTCCAGAATGTGCAGTTCACTCTTTATACTAGGGTATTTAGCTAATGAAACTCAAATCAAAAGCATGCCGGAGATCTGTCTTAAAAGCTGAACACTGTATAGAAATAAATTAAAACTAAAATGGAGGTGAAGTCTTTCTGCTAATACATTCTTTCTGCCAATAACATATTGTTTACACTGTCTTAGGACAAATTCAAAAGCAAAACATTTGAAGTTAGTACATGTATACACAGAAACAACATTCATGCTTATTAAATATGCTTCAGAAACAGAAATTTTTTTCAATCTTTTTAATTATAAGAACCTGATACAGGTCTAGATCATCCAGTTCCAACCCCCCTGCCATGGGCAGGGAAACCTACCACTAGACCAGGTTACTCAAAGCCCCATACAACCTGTCCTTGAACACTTCCTAGGATGGGGCTTCCACAACGTCTCTGGGCAACCTGTTCCAGTGTCTCACCACCCTCAGAGTGAAAAAATTCTTCTTGATATCTATCCTCTTCCAGTTTAAAACCGTTACCCTCGTCCTATCGCTGCACTCCCTGATAAAAGAGTCCCTCCCCACCTTTCCTGCTGGCCCCCTTTAGGTATTGGAAGGCTGCAATAAGGTCTCCCTGGCACCTTCTCTTCTCCCGGCTGAACAACCCCAACTCTCTCAGCCTGTCCTCATAAGAGAGGTGCTCCAGCCCTCTGATCATCTTCGTGGCCCTGCTCTGGACACTCTCCAACAGGTCCACGTCCTTGTTGTGCTGAGGACTCCCAAACTGGACACAGTACTCCAGGTGGGGTCTCACCAGAGCAGAGTAAAGAGGCAGAATCACCTCCCTCGACGTGCTGTCTATACTTCTTTTGATGCAGTCCAGCATGTGGTTGGCTCTCTGGGCTGCAAGCACACATACCATGATGACTGTCCTCTAAATTCAATACCCACTCTCAATGTCTACAATGTAGACCTCTATTCTGTGTTTAGAATTAACTGATTATCATGTAGTAGCTTGCTTTTATCTTCTGTTGACAAGACACCGAGACAAGAAAGTGTTCATCCAATGCTTCTGCAAGCTTTGTTATGCAGAAAAAGAAGTATGGAGAGACTCAAAGTCTGTTTAGACGACAATTTGCTAATAGATACTGGGCATTTTGCCTTTGTTTCCCCCTCAAGTATCCCAATCACCTCATCCTTTATCTTTCTCTTCTAATCTTTCACTTCTCAAAACTTTACATGTAAATTGGTCTGCTGCTTCTGAAATGTCCTGTTAGATCAAAATTCACAAGGCTAAATCAGTTCATACAATGGCAAGTTATCTTTAATACCTTAGGCATTTTTAGCACTAATAAAAAACATTAAGTCAGTTATAGATCTGGCCACACTAACAGTCTCTACCCAGACCAACAGGAACAGAGATTTAACCAAATATATCTGTGAAGTCTGGCAAATTTAGCATGCATAGTTTCTCAACTACAATTCCCTCTGCCCTTATTTTACATCACAGACCTGAAAACTGTCGATACCTCAATACTGCGAAGCATGAGACCTTTAAATTCCTGTGAAAGAAAGGTGTCAAAAGCAGACAAATACACAAACTTGCCAACACACATAGATTATAAGTCTTCCTGCTATGCTAGAGAAAGTCTAGTTAAAATGCAACTACAGCAGTCAATACAGAACTAAAGACTGGGTGGTTCCTCAGACCATCTGCACTTCTGCACTCAGTGCTGAACGCAAAACCAGATGCATCTGAGTGTTGGCTGAGCTACCAGTTAATACAGCCACTTCAGAGTGTATTCAAGTCCATATTCTGTCCCTCACAGCAGAGGTCCGAAACACTGGATTTGGCACATCTTTTCTACCTTCAAGTCAATATTTTAAGATATTTAAAAAGTAGTAGCATAAAAGCATATTAAAGAGAAATAAACCAAAAGGTATTCGTAACACTGAAGTTCTTACTATTGCTTCACAACTATTAATATACATTTTGCTGGCTTTGACAATAGGATCAATGGCAGCTATTCATATTGCACATTGTAGATCCATCACCATACAATGCTGCTTTTGACACTCTTATCAATTGCCAGGCGTATATGCTATGACACATTAATACTGAAAAAATCCACACAAATTAAGCTTGGCCATTGTCTGTGTACATTCCGGTCCAATCCAACAGTCTATGTCATTAATTTACAATGCAGCTATGCAGAACATGTGGAAATATGCTTAAGACTCCCGGGAATTTCACTACTCTGTCCAACTGCGTATCATTCATTTTAAAAAAAACCTGGGGTTTTTATTTGTATTACAATTACTGACTTAAGCTTAAACAGCTGTTACTGACAGCATATCAAAAGTAGTGTAATTTTTTAGCCACTTATACTGCAGTAGCCCTTAGAGTTAAAATAACCACAGTTATTTTAAGCCATGTACAAACTAATAAAGGAAGACCATCACCACTAATTTTTAGTGGCTGCACCTCACTTCAGTTTCACTTGATGGTACAGGTAGAGCATGGGAAGGACATGTGGTAAAAAAACAAGTTTCCATAGACTAGAAGTGGGAATGGGTAGACAGATAGTTGAGAGAGCTGCCAACTTCAAAAACCGTAAGCCCCAACCTTAAGAAATAGCAAGATTACCAGCCATCTACACCTACCAAATATCAAGTGTTAAATCTGAGGAAGAACTTGAAAGAAAACATCTTAATATCTAATTCAAAGTCGATGTACAACATATTGGCCAGGAATTGAGCAGTTCAAATAAGTATAGCAAATCAAGCATTATTCTGTGGATTAACTCATGCATTTCAAAAGCATTAGATTGTCTATAGTGACAGGAATAAACAGTGGCTGAACATAATTGAGCAGTTAATTCAATTCTTGTAACAACATTTATTCAGTAACAAACTAAAAGTCAACATCATATCTACTGCTGTATTAAAAAGGAAAAAGTCTGAAAATAAGTAAAGTTATTTGAAAGTCATTCTCTTTGATAAGCAGTTTTCCAAGGGACACATACAAAGATGTTGGTCAAATCAAAGTATTTTTTTTAAGTGTGACTGATTATTTCAAAATAGGTTTCATTAAATTTTCTTGATCCATTTTTCACTCCAAAATGATCTGCAGGAATTTAATCACATATAGAAGATAGCTAATATTACAACAACGTGAAAGGTTCATCATTCTTGCACAGAAACAAAATTGGACGGAAATGTTTTGGTTGTCACAGTACTTCTCTGCTAGAAAGTGAGTGCCACTATATTGCTAACACTGCTTGAAAACCTTTTCTATCTGTATAAAACTTTACTATTCACATTACCTAATAACTTCCTCTACCTAAAAACAGCAACAAGGAAATGGAATAACACCGCCTCCAGTCCTTCCAGATCTTGCAAAAAGAAATTAAGGAAAATGGTATGGTCAGTTGACACCATAGCTTCATGTTTTATTCTGTTGTTACAGACATCCATTAAAAGTGGTATGAACATTACACAAACACTTCACATATCACAGAACTAATTCTCTAACTATCTCATGTTACCAAAAGCTTATCAGAGTCGGGGGTGGGCATTCAAATTCATAATGAGGCCACATCTTTCTGTGTCAGAAGCAAGTAATTCCCAAAATAGACTAGTAGCTTGTGACATGGGAATGAAAGAAAATGAAGCAATGACACAGAAAATGATTTGACTTGATTTGTAACCAATTAAGCACATCCACTTCCTGATACTCACAAAATGTTTGATCAAATTTCTGGGCAGTAAAACTTACATTAAAATTTAGTATCAATCTGATTTCCTATCCAAGATCTTTAAACATAAAAGAAAAAAAGATTTAATTTAAATGACTGATCAGTATGTAAAATAAACCACATGTATTTATCTTCCCAGCCTTACAGATGAAATCAATCACTTTTAAAGTGAAGTTGTTCATGTAACAGTGATTTTTTTTCTAACCGAGCACTTGAAGTAGTTAAGTGTTCCAAGAGTTTTACTCATTTTTAAAAAAAAATGTTTTGCTACATAGGTACAAACAACGACAGTGCACAAGAAAACTGCAGAAAAATGCATCCCTAGGCTTAGTATGCACAACAAAGAAAAACTAAAGGTATGTCTTCCCTTTAAGAAGAAATTAAGTAAAAACTGCAAAGAACTGCTAATCTCAACCAGTTACTTTAATCTAGCTCCATATTCTGTAATGGCGTAATTGCTCTCTTGCTCACTGAAGTACTTCATAAGAACTTGTATTATGAAGACTACCAATAAAAAGCATACTGTTAATCATTTAAGTTCAGCATAAACTCCTTTTTAGTCGACATTCAAGAATTTATTCCTTTAAACTGCATCTTCCTTATTTTATTTACAGACATTCCTACAGAAGTTCAGTTTCCACACAGCATCACACACAAAATATCTACGAAATGCAGTGCACTGTTCCATGTAATACCAACCAAAAAAGGAAAAAAACACAAAACAAAAAAAAAGACACAGAACACTTTTAGAGCAAGGGTTTATTCACAAGGGGGGGGGGGGGCAAGGAGGGGAAAAAAAAGGAAGCTTTGTTTTGATTTTTTGTTCAGTGTTTCCCCTCCGCCCCAATGAATCTTGGCAAGCAGACAAGACAAAAAACCTCAGAAGAGAACAAACCTGTCAGACTCCTTAATGTTTACTGCAAGAGAAAATTAATTATTTTTAGCTCATACTAAACCACACTGATCATAGAGTAAAGAGTGTGAATCTTTCTAATCCTCCTATTTCTGGGTCTGTCAAGTCTGTAAAAGACTTTTTTCCCTGACCAGCAGGTTTGAGTGTTACACTTTCTAGTAGCACACATAAATGACAACACTGAAACAGCACTAGCCCTGATATAGTACTATCATAAGTATAACCTTAATACAGTACGCATAGAGACTGAGGTCTGTACACTCCTATACTTTCCAAAATGAGGAAGCAAAGCCAACGAACCTTGTCCTCCATATTATTGTACAAAGCTATTCTAATCAAACACTGTGCCAGTGGAATCTAAGAACAACAAGATTTCAAATCATAGTGTTTTGCATTTTCAAAACACATGAATCCCTTCAATTGTTGCAGTAGTATGGAGGACCATGAACGACAAAGAATCAGGGCTTGCAACCAAACATTCCTGTGCAGATCTCAAGAAACAACTAAATGAACACTTACTCCAGCACTTCTTATGAAATCTTCTAATACTCAAGAGGAGGAAAATTAGTCTTTTGGCTAGCAGATGAGCTAACAACAGAAGAGGGACAGAGTTAGTGAAGACCACCAGTAAAAATCACAAATATCACCTTGAAGAGAAAGAGGCCATATACTAAGCAGCTGAGCAATGGAAAGACTTACAAGCCACGTTCAGAAAAAATATCTGTCTTTCAAGCAGATACTTTGGAAGAGAGTCCTTATTCCCTGCACCATTACATTGAGACCATCCGGGCTATCAGCACCTGTGTTTTTCATCTATAATTTAACTCATTAATTTCAGAAAGGAAAGGAATGAATCTCCATTATCGCAGCAAGTCTGGTGGAGGAGGATAATGCATAACACAAATTATCAAAATGTGCATTGCAGATTTTCAAAACGCAAGATCTAAGTGTCCTGTCTGGAGTTAAAGCAGAAGTTCCCTTTAAAATGGTCTGCATACTAAGTAATTTTATTGGGGCAATTATATGAAATATTTTATTTTAAATATAAAATCCAACAAACACAGCCCCAGATATATCCCCAAGAGAGACCAAATCTGTTATCTGAAGGCCCAACAACTGCTACCACTTGAACTACAATAGCAAGCATTTCCCTCCCCACATACAGCAGCGAAATGAGGACTGCACAGAAACACATCAGCGAAACACTGTATTCAAGAATCCAGAGGTCTGTTCTGGACATGGTGAGGGAGCACCAGTCTAACAACGTGTCACTGGGAGGCTTCACAATGCAGCAGAACAGAAAACTGCATGCAGTTGACGCACCGAACATCATCCTCCTCCAGTACAAAGGTAAGTCTGTGCTTCACTTCAGGTTTAGTTCTAGGGCTCTACCTCCTTAAAACTCAGGTTTCTGCTACTCTGGCATTATCCACATCATTCCTCCTTTTACGAGCAGTATAAAAGCTTTAAGATCTTGAAGAGGTTTTTTCGTTTTGTTTTTGGAAAAAAAAAACCAACTTACCATTTGACATATTATTATATACGAGTGGAACTTAATAAGCTTTGTTATTTTCAATCTGCGGTTTCTTAAATCAGGAGTAATATACTGAAGAAGTCTCTGACTTAGGAAGACAGTGGTGAATTATCTCACTTTTTAAGTGTTGCTTTGGCTGATTTTTGCTTGTCTACAAAAAAAGGAATAAATGTATCTACAGATATCTTCGCTGTTTTCCCCAATTCTAAGAGAAAAAAACCCACCCTTCTTACCCCAGGTATCAGTTTCCTCCCCTCACTAACACTGTTCATGTAACAAAAACATTTTTTAAAAAATCCTTTGTTTACATTTGTGTTGCTTATGGGCTACATAAAAGTTTGGGGAAACTATGAAAGTTCAGATCTGCAAAACAGTAGAAACAAAGACAACTAAAGGCTTGTACTTTAAATTCAGAACCATTGTCCATCTTTCACTTTATAGCACTTATCTACCCCAAACTCCTTCTTACCTCCTTCTTCACACCCATCTCCCGTGACACAGTGCCAGAACTACACTTTACCTGGGTGTAGCATCTCATCTGACTCAGACTCTGAAGTCTTTACAAACATCTTAATCATTTCCTAGCTGTACTTTTGCACTTCCACAGCTGTCTTTCAAGAACCTCTGCATTCTCAATTTCCATAATCCAAAACACAGTTGTGGGATTCTGCCTGTAGTTTAGAAGCAGGATTTCACCACATGTTTTCATCTGCTCTTTCACACCCTACCTCACTTGCCACCCTGACTTTTAGAGGCCTGTGTACTTAGCTATTTTCTCATGTCAAAGTATTTGGATTTTTCCCTGGAACTTTCAACACTTCAAAACATTTTTGTATCTTTCCCAGCTCTAGATTTTCCTGGCTTTTTAATATATGAATAAAGTTCTACTTTGCAATATGAAAATCCAGTGGAAAACCACAAGGAATAGTTGAATTCCCCCCCTCGTGGTTTTACAAGTAGTACCTGGAAAAGAATCTATAGTAATCACCCACAACAGCACCTCTACTGAAGTTATATAGTTCTGTTCTTATAAGGAGCATTGTAATTTTAAATGCAGCAAAATGTACAGCTTTTACATCTTTCACAGAATAGTAAGCTCCATACATGGCCCAGGAAGGGCCTATCCGAAAAGAGTTCAGATACACAGATAGCAACAACTTTTACTACTCAAGAGCAGAGCACTCAGGTTCTCTGTATCTTCTTAGTACAGGAACCGACACACTGTCAACTGTTTGGTACACAGCAGGGAGGAGCAGAAACTGAAAATAATACCTGGAGACTTTGAGGTGGAACGTGACAATGTAGCATGAATCCTGTTGGAAATTCTAATTTTGAAATTAATAGTTACTGAGCATTCTTGCAAAACAAAGCTCAGAAGGTTAGTTACTGAGCCTCAGCCGCTGCAATACCCGTACTATTGCAATACTTAGGGCTACCAGTTTTGCTCAGTTCTTCTTCCCTTCCACAGCTGACTTTCACTTTCAGGGTTTATAGTACTTTCTTTCCCTTTACCTCACCACTGCTTATTAAATAACTTCAGAGATCACACTGCTTTAAGATGCCAAAAGGTATGCTTGTGTCATACCAGAGCAGATTTCCACATGCAAAAAGGCATGCCATACTTTACCGGTAACTGATAAATATTATGTACACACATCCATCTGTACACATGGCAGTTCAAAGCATAAAATGAATTTTCATGAGTTAAAATATATCCAATACAACATTTTTTTATTTAATTTAAATAAGGATCAGTTATACCTTATGAACCTTTGCTCACGTGCCTAGTTGCAAGTCACACAGAAACTAAAAGAAGCAGGGAGAGGAAGGAATTAAGATAATAGAGAAACTGAGAGCACTGAGAAAAAACCCCAGGAGTGTGTGGCTGTCACCTAGTCATTTAAACAAAGACAAATAACACTAATGCACCAGTAAAGTGAATGATAAGGACCGGTAAAGCAAAGCCTACTCCACCAACACAAAATGAGTGGAAAAAAGAGCTGCAGAGAAATATCTTTCCTCCTGTTACCTCAGATATTTAATAGCACTGCTCTGTTCATACCCATCACATAGACGGATTGGTTCAAAACTAAAAAACAATACACACTTTATATTTAGCTTGTTATTCCAAGAACCCTATCTAGAAAAATGACATTTTTATCCTATCACAAGTCCATGATGATTCATAAGCAACCTTAAATCCTTACAAAGAAAGATTTATTTTGCTCTGCCCACCTCTATGACAAATCTGTAGTTTAGCTTTCTTTACATTAAACCCACATATCTGCATGATTTGCTGAAAAATGGCATATTTAACTGAGCAGCTTTTCCAAAGATTACTCTCATATTTGGCATTTACCAGTGTCATACCATAATCCAGACACAAAGTATACTTTAAGAAGAAATAACTGTAAAGTATAGTGTACTGTTACAAATGTAATTAGCCAGAAGCAGGCAATGGAAGTATTACACTGCAAGAAGGTTTATTAGCAGATTAGTTTGTTATATATATATAAAAAATAAGCTGCTGAAACACAATCCTGTCTCAGTGAGATAAAAATCAACTCTAACCTGCAATAATTGGTATGCTTTTCAAGCAAATATCAAACCCAAATACATATTTGAGACATAATAAAAACCCCAGTGGTTAAACTAAGAGGTTCACATAATTACGATCACAGCAAAAAAACCAGAAATCTTCACTTTGAATGGTAACACCAGGTTAACTGCAAAGAGGGGCAAAGAGATGCCCTTTGTGTTCTGTGCATCACTGGAAATCCTTCTGTTGGGATCACTGTCACCTGCAGCCTCGTTTCTTTAATCTTAATGTATGTTTTTGTTTACTAACACTGAAAAAAGGTCCAAAATTATTCAAGGATTTGGAGGGAGCGGAGGGTGAAGAGCAAAGTGGTCATCCATTTCTAATGTAGAAAATAATTTTTCTCTGTTACGCATTTTTCCTTGTACCAGCCTTATTGACACAGGTCAGTTTTATGTACAGCATATTTGGTTTGATAAGATACAGCATGAAAAAACAGAATATATGGCTCATAGATTTGAATATGTTGCTACACCAGCCTACTATAAAGAGTTCTCAGCAATTTTATTATTTTTTCATATGAATAAATGAGATCTTTCATATGACTAAGTCTTTTTAAGAATTAGGGGTTTAAGATTAAAATATATCAGTTTAGAACTAAATTATACAACCCGTGTTAACAAAGGTGTACATTGGGAAAAACAACACAGTAAAAGCATAGCTGAATACACTTTCTGTCTTACTCTTCTACTTTATGAGACTAGAAGAGTATTGTTGGATGTCAGCCTCCTAAAGACATGTAAATCAGTAATTTTACCCCTACTTGCCCCAAGAAAAGTGAAAAAACTAACTTACCTTTAACACTTTTTCTGTTAACATCAGCTCCTTTTTCAAGCAAATACTGAGCAATTTCTTTGTGGCCTTTGTAACATGAGATCATCAAGCACGTATGCCCATGACGGTTTGATACTTCCAGGTCTGCTTTGTGCTCCACGAGATACTTTACTATTTCCAGGTGACCATCAAAACAGGCAGCTCTAAGTGGCGTTGAATTTGTCAGAGTTGTATTGTTGACAGATGCACCATGATCTAACAGACACTGAACCACCTTCAAGTGGCCAGCAGCTGATGCTGCCCATAATGGCGGAGCCCCCTCAATAGTCTCACCATCAAAATTCACCGAACCACCAACTTCTATTGACGCAGAGCAATGGTCCAACAAGTACTCCACCATGTCAAGGTGACCATAACGGGCTGCCATCAGAAGTGGTGTGGCACCATTGGTTTTTTCTGACATCAGCAGGGCTACCTCTTCTCTTGTTTTGCTTGCCAGTAACTTGGAAAGGAGCCGCACCTTGCCATCACGAGCTGCGTTGAACACTGCTGTCTTTAGATCCATTTAGTCTGTACCTCTCTGCTTCTTAAACAATACACACCTGCCTTTTTCAGAGTCAAAAGCTCACTGAAAACAACGCACAGCCCAAACAGAATGTCCCCAGCTTCTTCTCAGATCAGTTTCATCCAGATGGGACAACATGGAGACTCTGAACAAGGTCCCGACAAAGCACGGGCTGGGCTTATAAATCTGCAAGAGAAAGAATTCTGGATGTTTTCACCTCCTACTTCGCCAACAAGAAACCGCAATTGTATTTTTCTACAGCTATACCCAAACAACTCGCTGCTGTGGTGCACCGACGTCCAACTACCTTCCTTGGGGCCCCCGGGGGCCGCGCGGTGCCCCCTGAGGAAAGCCGGGGGGGTGGGGGGGGGAAGCTGATCCTACCAGCGCGTTATCCATACCAGCCGCAGAAAAATCTTCCGTTACAGCGTTGCGAGCGGCATCCTCGACTTGTTTTGAGGCGCAGCCGAAGAAAAGAGAGGCCTCTCCCGCCCGCCCCGCCCCGCTCCCCCAAGGAGCGCTGCAGACACGCACCCCACGGGGGAAAGCCAGGCGGGGAAGGCGACGCACGCCCCGGCAGCCGCGCTTCAGCCGAGTCTCAGGCGACCAGGAGAGCCTGAGCCTGCCCTTTCCCTCACGACCACCCTCAGTCCGCCCAGAGGCCCGCCGCCCCTCCTCAAAGCGCGCCCCCTCCCCCACCCTCCTTCCCTCCCCTCAGGGCCCCAAACCCGCTCCCGGCTCCCTCCCCGCCCGCCCGGAGCCGGCCAGAAAGGACCAACGGGCTACGGGTTACCTTCCCGGGGCGCTATCGGCCCCCTCCCGCCGCAGCCGGCCTCACTGGGAAGCGCCTACCGCCGCCCCCCGCGCCCCGTCCAGCTCCTCCATGACAGCCGGCCCCCGCCACCCAGAACCGGCCCTGCGCCCGGGGCGCGGCGCGGCGCAGCCTCCTGGGCGCGGGCCGGGGCCAATCAGACAAGGGCGCGGGCGCCCGCCAGCCACTCGCAGCGGGGGTTGGGGGCGGGACTACGCCGCCGCTCAAGGGCGGCGGCGAGGGCGGCAGCGGGCCGCTAGGGGGCGGGAGAGGGCCCCCCCCCGCCCCGCGCCGCGCCCCGATATAGCGCGGGGGGCCGAGGGGGGGGTGTCGGGGATTATTACGAGGGTCGGAGCTGGTTGTTGGTGCCGCCCCCCCCCCCCCCCCCCNCCCCCCCTCCCCCCGCGAGGGCCACGTGGGGCAAAGGATACCCTATATATACGCCTCATTAATTAATAAATTTGGGGTGAAACGTCCGATTTTGCAAGGGAATGTGGCTGCTGTCACAACTAGGTACGTTATCGGCCAGCCTCGGAAAGGAGGGGCACCGTATGCAGAAACAAACCCGGAGAAGACCCATGGACAGTAATTTCAACATCAGTTTGCAATGCAATCTATGGCCTCCCCCCAATACCCCTCCC
>RSEF01000031.1:64511846-64548486 GCA_003993805.1 Himantopus leucocephalus
GGGGGGGGGGGGAGAGCGGCGGGACCTCGGCGTTGGGTAAAGGGGCGAGCGCGGCCCCGCTGCTCATTCCCCGCTTCCCGCTTTAGGTGGTGACGACGTACTGCCCCGCCAACAACGAGCCCATCGCCAGCGTCCGGCAGGTGAGCGACACCCGGCCCGGGGGGCGGGGGGGGGAGGCCGGGACCCGGGAGCCAGTGGCGGCCGGGACGGGAGGAGCCCTCCTGAGGGGTGGTTGGGCCTTGGTCTGGGAGGCGCTCCTCCCCTCGGCCGGGTCGGCGGAGGGCGGGAAGCCGGCGGGGCGGGTGGCGGCAGGGGTCCCGGGGGTGTTGGCGTCCGGAGGCAGCTGGTGGAGCTCCTCACAGCTCGGGCCGTCTGCCGGAAAGAAGCCTGTGGCTTTTCTGGGGAGAAAAACAGGCAGTTCACCTTCTTTCCCCCGTCACTACCCCCCCCCCCCCAACCCCCCCCCCCCCCCNTGTTTCGAGAGGGAGTTGCAGAGTAGGGGCGGACTGCGGCTGCCAGCGGAGCTGGGAGGACAGGGGGGGAGGTATGAAGGAGAGCAACGTGGCATTCACGTGGTAAAATTTGTGGAAGTCTTTAGTGTGAGAATAGCGCTGTGGCGCTAACCTGCTCCGTTTGTACTTTAGGGTTCGGCTGGCCCGTGATGTTGCAGTGAGGCTGGTGGAGTAGGGCAGTCCTCACGGCCTTTGTTTAATGTTGTTAGTAACAGTAGTATCGAAGATAAAAGAATATACATGAATATGTGATGAATGCCTCCCCTATAACTATTCTTTATGGGTCACCCTTTGTCATCTAAAGGAAAATTTCTGCTCATGCTTTTTTTTGTATAGCCAGCACATACGCTTTTCCTCGGCAGAAACTTCAAGCAGCTCAACGTGCCGTATAGGGACTGAACTATGTCAGGATATAAACTTCCTGTGAAAGTGGTATTCTGTAGCACAGTTCTATCCACTAGAAATGTCTTGAGTTGGATGCAGAAGCTTTTCTGTTGTGCTTGTTTTGGGGTTTTGGTTTTCCTAACTTTTTCTTTGACACGCTTCTTCACATAGGCTAGTTTGGAGGATTATGAAGAAACGGTAAAGAAGGCTAAAGAGGCATGGAAGGTCTGGGCTGATGTAAGTTAACAGAGACTTATCTTTTATAACATACCTCTGGCAGGTAAATGCCATTAAATTGCTCTGTCAGGTGAGGGTGTAAAAAAAGGTTCATATTGTGTATGTAACATTAAAGCAAAAATCTGCAATGAGGACCTCAAGAAACAAACGCAGACAACTTGCACATGTTACCATTGAGGTACAAAGATGAGGACATTGACTTGTGGAAAATGTTTGTTTTGAAAAGCCTGGCAAATTTACCGAGGTTTGTGCCTGTAAGCCATTGCCAACAGGGCTGCTGAAGTTCAGAAACCTTGTAGCGAGCATATTATCCCTGTGGGTGTGTTTAACTTCGTGTTGCTGCATGCTTTCTCCTGTGAGAACTCTGCAGAATGTTTGGACACCTAACTTGCAGTGATAACCTTGCTCTCATGGGGTGAGGAAGACTGCTGGTTTTGAGTGTGCTTTTTTTGTTCACCAGGTGTCCTGGTATTTCACAAAAGAGCTACGTTATTCCCAAACTTTAGTGTTACGTTGCTGTGTCGGATAGTAGCTAAGCTATTTTTCCTTAGCAAGCTGTAGTTCTCAGTGTCCCTGTACAAGCTATGTCCAGCCCATATCCATTCTCTTGCTGGCCATGCCAGGCTTGTTTTTTTATAGCTACTTGCTGCTTCTTTGATACAAGCTGAAGCCTGAATTTTGTAAGGTGTTGGGAATTCTGCATTTTATCGAGCAAAGTAGTTTGCCTTGCCTGAAGAAAACAAAGCTTGGGACAAACACAACAGCTTCCTCAGGATATGTTAGTATGTGTTCTTCTGCAATTTGTGGATATAATGTTGGTGAGTGCATGCCAGCTCCTAATGTGTATGGAAATAATTCAAAAGCAGCCTAACAGATAACAAAGAATCAACGGATGGAATGCTTTAAAGCCTTGTCTCAAAGCTGTTTGGTTTTAGTTTGTGAATTTTGGGGTTTTTTTTAATGAGCTTATCTGAAAGGTTTTGCCTGTAAAGAGATATGCTTGCATGGTTTGTGTATTTGCCACTTCTGACTTTCCAACTGCCTGTTCATCAGCAGGTTCTAATCCTGTAAATCCTGTTGCATGCGTATGGTTTATTATTGATCCTGGCTATTGATTATTACCTAACATTGATAACACATTAAAATAATCTTAGTAATATTTGGTATATGGGTTTAATTTTTCCATGATCGAGGCTTCTGTCTCAGCATCTGCTAACAAGATAAATGCCAGCAGCCATTGTCATACTGAAACAAAAAGTTTGAAAATGTGATGTTAAGTACACCTCAAAAGCTCAGAAAACAGTAAGTGTGGTTTTATAAAAAATGCTTGTTTCTTGAGATGCAGGTGATTGTTTGGGGGCACTGTGGGTGTAGCTGAATGGAAGTAGCAGAACTAATAATCTGAATGTTTCTGTCAATACTCAGTGGAACTGAAGTTTTGAACAGACATAAATGTGTCCGCTGTTATCAGTCCCTGTGAGGCAGGAAACAGTTTCTTGCAAGCAGTGTGCATGATAAAAATGAACGAGTCTTGGGAAGATAGGGGAAAAAGCACAGCAATCGCTGATTTCTTACCGCAGGGGTAGAAAACTAGCAGTATATATGCATTGGAAGTCACAAATGTTCAATCTCAAATAGATTTCTGTTTTCTTTTGTTTTGACTAGATCCCCGCACCTAAGCGTGGAGAAATAGTGCGACAGATTGGTGATGCCCTGAGACAAAAAATCAAAGTTCTAGGAAGCTTGGTAAGGTGTTTTAAGAAGTAGCTTAACTTCACAGAGGGAGGGTGGGGTGGGTGAGGGGTATGTGTGAAAACTCTTTTTCTCAGTTTTTAACGTACCATTCTGCAATACTAGTCTTAATAATTGTTAAAATGCTGTTAGTTCTGTTAGCTTGCCTAAAGAAATTTTAATTTCCAAAAAGGAAAAGAAAAAAAATAAAGTAAGATTGCATTCTGGCATCCGACACTGAAAATGATAACATATAACATGAAAAGAAAGTGTAATTCATTCTGAGCCTGTACTCTGTCCAGGAGGAGTGTTACATCTGTTGCCCCGCTGTTTTCCCACTTGCCTGTCAGGGCACTGTCTGATACTAAAGGTGTCCTGAAAAAGACCTTCCTCTAATACAGAGCTTTTAACCTTGAGCTCTTTCTGGTGATCCACAGGATTTTACAAACTGACATGTGGAGGTATAAGGCTTCAGAAGGTGAGATGGCCTTAATGAGATCTTCTTGCAGTGCTGTGCGGGACATAAAGGTTGAAGGACCACTCCTTTAAAACACCTGCTAGTTGCTAGGGAAGAAAAGCAGACAAGCAGGGAACTTGCCACTTTCCTTTTTCAGGGCTTGTCTATATGTGCTGCTATTCAGAAACAACTGTCAGTGAATAACTCCATGTGTAGTCAAGCCCATATTGTTAACCTACAAAACTTTGTTCTGCTGTTTCCCTTGATGTTGTCTCCTCAGCAGAGTTTCCGCGGTGGAATTAGAGTGCTGACATACTTTTATATTCAAAAATGGTACAGTTTCCCTGGTGAGTGTGGACAGACAGAAGCTTGCTGTATGTTCATTGGACGAAACTTGTTGCTTATTGCCAGACCATTTTTCTAGTTTTCCCAAAAAGACAGTAAGTCTGTTCAGCTCTATCAGGATACGTGGTGGACTTCAGGGTGAAAGCTGTGCAGTGGGTATCCAGGTTAGGACTTTTCCTGGCTTCAGGATATGTAAAAGGGAACGGTATGGCAACTCACCTTTTCGTATGCTGTTGGAAATTTCCAGCATTGCCTCACGATGTCCTTGTCAAGTATCCAAATGTATCTTGACTGTACTTACAGACTCACTGCTGTGTTTCTTAGTAAATATGTCTGATGCCCCTCCATTTCTGGTCACAGATAGGGGCTGTTCCTTCTGTCTCGAGATGACCCCAGGCATCACAGAAATACTTGGAAATACATTTAGTCACCTTTATTTTAACCTTTGCGTGGGGAATAAAATCTTTTGTCAGTCCTTTGAACCTCATTCCTCACTTAACAGTTATTTCAAGCTAAAGTGGTAGGTGATATCTGCATGGAAGTCACACCTAGATATCAGAGCGTGACTGTAAAATGAAGTGTGGTTAAATGAGTGACTTCTCAGTTCCTAAGCTAGTGAATTTTCTCACTTTTGAAGGAAAATATCTTCAAATACCAGCTTATTCTCATTCATAATCTTTATGTCCGCTGTGTACTTCTAATGTGCTTTTAACAGAAGGACATAGTTTAGGACTGAATTCCGCTGGGAAAAAAAAAGATCCTAAACATCCCAGGTTACTGAAATACTGAAGATGTCACCATCTGACACAGCAATGTCTGAAAATGGAATCTCTTAAACACTTTGAGGTGTCATAGAATGAGTAGTTTGCTTATGAAAAATGTAAATGACCATTTTCTTTTGCTGCAGCAGAGTAATCCCTCTTTTCCAATTTATTCTATGCTTGGTCCACAATGTATGCAAATGTCCTGATGGCAATTCAGTGTTTCGTTGATCTAAACTTAGAAACCTCGTTACTGTTGGATATTCCTTTCAGTAGATTATTTTTAATTTCCTCTGTTCATTAATTTCCTCCTCTAATTTCCTCCTATTTTATGGCAATGTGAATCCTGTTTAGTTGTCTATTGTGTTCTTTCTTTGAGCTGTGAATAACTTGGGAAGAGGTGAATCTCTTCTAATGAAAAAATGTGTATTAAATCTTACTTGGTATACAGATATACGTGACATTAGTGGGAGACAAAATGTATTGGGGATGCAAGGGAATTTAAAAAAAAAATAAAAATTGTCTTGCTCTTAATTTTTTCAGGTCTCTTTGGAAATGGGAAAGATTTTTGTCGAGGGTGTTGGGGAAGTGCAGGAGTATGTTGATGTCTGTGACTATGCTGTTGGTTTGTCCCGAATGATTGGTGGACCTATTTTGCCTTCAGAAAGTAAGTATGTGTGTATGTTGGGTTTTGGTTGGTTTTGTTTTGTACAAATTAAGAGTTGGAGATGTATCTTAAATACACAGTGATGTAGTGCGGCAAAATCTCTGTACTGTGAGTTATTTAGGGAACATGTTGTCTAGGAATAGATGTGCTGGTGGGCAGTAGCGCCACCTAATGAAGTATTTAGCTTGTGGTGTATAGCAAGAGAGGCAGTAGATACTCTCTCCACTCTTTGAGGCATTAGATTCACTTTGGTTTCTTTGTTAATGAAGGCGCTAGAGGAAAGTATGCAAAAAGTTCAGCAGTGTATTTAGAAACGAGAGACCTCTTTGTAAGTTATCGATTAGCAATCAATCAACATTCTGTTAACTGAATAGTTAAAATAGTAAAACTTCATGTTGTCATGTTATTAGGTTTTTCCACAATCTAGTTAACTTTGCTCTAGTAAGCTGCACAGAGCTCATATAATACAGCTCTACACAAGCTAGTGCTCTTATGGGCAGAGGAGTGATGCCAGACCCCTTGCTCGCAGGTTTTCCTTTTTAAAAAAAACCCAAACCATTAAATGGATGCAAATTGTGTTACGTGTTGTGTCTTTGCCTTCAGGACCTGGACATGCCCTTATAGAGCAGTGGAATCCCGTTGGGTTAGTAGGAATCATCACAGCCTTTAACTTCCCCGTAGCAGTTTATGGGTGGAACAGCGCAATTGCAATGATCTGTGGAAACGCTTGCCTCTGGTAAGATACAGCTCTCCAACGTGCTAACGGTATTTTAAAATTAGAGAGCTATTATCTCAGGCATGAAATTGTTATCAAATGTCTGGTGTTTCTGTGTATTTGATTCTGTCTTACGTAGGCTTAATTTCTATTTATTTTTACGTTCACCTGTAGTCAAAGAGCTTTGTTCTATTTTGTGGTAACCTCTTTTATAAGATCTTGAGATTCAGACCTGTCTAGGACTTAGCCAAATGGCCTGTTAGTAAAGAACCCAGGTTGAGGTCTTGTAGCCATTGTAGCAAACAGTTAACATTTTCAGAATTGGTACAGCTAAAATTAAGAATCAAAATAAGTAGCTTTACTTCCTTTCCCTGCTCCTGCCTTGCTTTCAACTGCCTGCTTCACTCTAATGCCTTCTACATTCAGTAGAAGTTCTGAATGTTGAGTTCCTGTCTTAACATGCATCTGAAAACCAGCCTAACCAAAGTGTGCTGTGTTTGAAAAGCCATAAAGTTTGCATATGTGCGTTATTCTTATTCTTAAAGAATTGAAAAGAAAACAATGTCATTCTTTTTTTTTAAGAAAGATATTTTTTTTCTTTTTTAGGAAGGGTGCTCCTACAACATCCCTCATTAGTGTTGCTGTTACAAAGTGAGTTCTGGTTTCTTTGTTTTCTATTTTGCTTTTTAAACAACTTATTTTGTATTTGAAGTAGTACTTAGTGGTCAGAGGAACTGGTTTCCCCTTGTTACCTAAGAAATAACAGTATGTATAGGATGTTACCTATACTGTTGGCCATTTTTTTGGGGACCAGGGCTGTGCTTTTGCTGAAGTAGGGCTAGCTATGTGGTTTGGTTCCTTGTAGAGGATGCATTGCTCACAAAATTCAGCTTCCCTCAATCATGGACTCATGGTTCAGAATCATCCCTTTTTTGGGGAGTCTCAGCCCAACATCAGCATCCAGTTTCTTGGCTAATTCTTCTGGCTGGCTGTGTAAATCTATATCCCGAAGATGCCTGCACACAGTCTTTATTGTCCAAACCTAGTAACACCTTAGCACGTGTTCCCAGGGTTCAAAACTCATCCTTGATAAAATGGAGAACTCCAAAGAATAAATGTCATAGCGATACTTACTCTAGGTTTATTGTTACTTTGCTTACTATATTAGCATTTTAAATACTTATCTATTGTGTGCTACAAATAAAATTTATTTTTAACTGCTGAATATAAATAGGCCTCTTTAAAATAACTAATTAGTAAGTCTTGTAGGTTTAATTTTAACTCCTGAGAACAATGGCCCCAAACTACTTACATGTATTTTTTGTAACTCTGTGAAATTATATAAATGTCTCTTTCTAATGGTGAAAGACTGTATCGCCAAGGTTTTTACACACTGATCTAATGCTTGTCTGAGCCAGTTGTGTGGATGTGTAATGAATATATTTTAAAGCCTAGTGTTACTTATGTGTGAAGTATGATTGTAACACCAAAATCCTTGATGAGAGAAGAGTGTTAGATATTGTACAAATTACAAGTCAATTAACTGCAAGATTGCTGCTTTTTAAAAATCTGTAGCTTCTTCGTGTGCATGGTCAGACAGTTTTAATGGTTCATTCCCTATTACATGCATGCGTCAGAAATCTCTGAAATTCTTACATCTTTGAGTCTAGGATAATTGCCAAAGTCTTGGAGGATAACAAAGTGCCTGGAGCAATCTGTTCTCTGGTTTGTGGCGGAGCAGACATTGGGTAGGTAACATTTATTGTGTTTTGTGAAGATGTGTAGAGGATAAAGAGTATTTTTTGAGGTACTTGAAGTTCTGCTGATCTCCAGGAGTTCCCAGTACATGCACATACCTGTTACCATCATCTTTATCAGCTGGTCTGAAACTCTGGCCTCGCGTAAGCATAACACGTATTTCTACTTGCTCTTGTGAGATCAGCTGCTAACAAATAACTTAATATATATTTACTGAAGAGACATGACTAAGTTTATATTCTACTTCTACATATGCTTACACCCAAAGAATGCAGCTAATATTAAATTCTGCTCATCATGTTAAGAGTTTTCAGCTTCTAGCCCCATTGGCCTTTTGGACCACTTGTGGAGGATAATACCTCCCCATTTTCCATGCTCACATGGGGCTCTGCACTTGCCCGTAGATGCATACCTGTGCTTGGAAGCTGTGCAAATTAAATTGTTTTGTTTGATTATTACAATGAGGAAGTTCCCAGTATGAATGTATATTCAGATGTATCCTTTGAGTGTTTCAAGAGAAGACAAAACAGATGGTAAGCGTTAAAAAAGGTCATAGGTATGCATATTTTCTTAGGGAACATAACAACTGGAGCTGATCTCACTACATACTTTAGATTGAATTTCAAAATTAGTACAGGTGACGCTCTTATGGTCTGAAAAGGGGAAGGAAAACAGCCTTGTTCCTCTTTTCTGGCTAAGAAGAAGCTTTCCTGCCATCTGCTCAGTGACTTACCTGATGTTTTCAAAGAAGTGGCTCTGACAACTCCCTGGTTGAAGTTGGTTTATGTGGAAGGTGGAAGCAACTTTTCCAGTTGTCTGCTCTTCCACTGAACATAGTGGTATGTCTCCCATTGTTCAGGACAGCAATGGCAAAAGATGAGAGAATGGACCTGTTGTCCTTCACTGGCAGCACGAAAGTGGGCAAGCAGGTAGCGCTCATGGTCCAGGAGAGATTTGGTGAGTATGTGGGGTCTTCTCCACTTCATTTCTTCCCAAGGTTGGGAAAGGCAGGGGAGCTCCACAGGATTTTAAAATAACAACTTGTTTCCCTTACCTCTTGTGTTACCTTCTTTTTTTAAACTTGGTGGAGATAGGATGTTGAAACTGCTCAGAGCTAGATACTGGATTTTTCAGTTAATTCTGCCACAACTCATCATTTTTTCTAAGGTATCCACAGATCCATGTGCCTACAGTTAATTCAGAGCCGGGGGAGGGTGGCCCATGAACACAATTGTATGGAGATTGCAGAGATGAACAGCCAGGACCTATGGTCTTTTGGCAATGTGTTCATGGAGAAAGACCCCCTTGCATTTTACTGTTTATAAATACAGGAGAAAAGTTATGGTTTTTTTGCAAATATTGAAAAGTGTACAGGCATAAGTCCATGCACAGCTGCTGGATTCTAATTCTTTAGTTTTAAACAGAAAATCTTGTGAACGATATTTGGTCATTTTATACATTCAAAGTTCATAGGAGCGTTAAAAAAAACCAAAGCAACAGAACAGGTTGCAAACGTTCACCCAGAAGTAGATCGTGATTTTTTTTTTTTCTCTCAGATTCAAGGTGAAAGAGTTGCCATAAGCCTGTTTAGATTTTATGTGTTCATTTTGATCTCTGTCGCACCTCCTCCTCTTCTTTGTCTGCATCATACTACTTATGCTGCAACTTTTTCTGTTTTCATCTCTTCCTTTCCAGTGCTAGTTTTGCCTGTTTTTCTTAAGCTTCTTTCTGCCATACCTGCTTTCCAGGTATCTTTCTTCACAACATGTGATAGATGTAGTATTTGGTGTAATTTTCTGCTTTGACTGGAGTGATGCCTAAAACTTTTTGCCTATCCAGAAAAATTACGTTTAATGAAACGTAGCTTTAGTTAGAGGTGAATGCACTGAATGAGGTGCATGTGTGCATAACATAACTTGTTTTGTGTGTTTTTATTAGGTCGAAGTCTGCTGGAACTGGGAGGAAACAATGCCATTATTGGTAATAAGCACTGTAGAAATTTAGTCCCATAGATGATAATTGGAAGTTAGTATACAAATGGTTGTAGCAAATTGTCTGGTTTTTTTCTTTTTTTTATCCGCACTGGGGTCTTAAAAAGTATGTAGTAGAATGTTGCGTTTTTTCTGTCTTCAGTATTGTGGAGGGGTAGTGTTTTATGATAAAAAATGAAAGTTCAAGCTCTTACGTGCATTCACTGTTGAAGTGAAGAAGGGAATGAGAGAAGCAGTAAGCTTCAGTAATGGGATGTGGACAATGCTAAATGAATTTGATTTTAGGGTAGTTCTAATCTCATGAACACCACATTTTTAGCATTTTAGAATACAAGTACATATATATAAAGCCTAAGACACTTATGATACTTGAAAGCAAAGCATGCAGGTGTTTATTTCATTAGCACATTTTACAGGTTTAAGTAGCTTAGGATATCATCTAGTTCCCAGATAGACATAACATAAATACTGTGAAGCTGAGCAATGTGGCAGAAAGAAAATATAAGCTAGATAAATACCTAAATTGCTATCCCATGTTGTTGTAGCTTTCTGTTTCACCTTTCTCATATTATGAACAAATGTAATTACCTATCTAGAATATTAAGGTCTTTTGAAAATCACATTTGAGCAGGTCATTCTTTTTTCCTTGTGCTGATTTGCAGCAGTAGCATAAACTTGCTTTATACTTAGAAAATAGTTTCCTTTTTCATATGAAAGTCCTGCTTTTTCTGGAATTGGCTTTGGATGATATCATAAACGCTGTTTGGTTAAACTTTGCCCCAGACTTAATAATGATTTTGGATACTTAGAGAATTCTGTGGGAGTGGTTAAGCTGGATGATATTTTGGGGATCCTTTGAGGCTTATATGTACTAGCTTTGCTTTAAACATCCCAGTGTCTTCTAGCCAGATTAATTTTACATTATTGTGTACCGGTGTGTTTTAGCTAATTTTTTTGCATGCCATCTGGATACACTTTACCATTGTATCTGCTAGAGATCTTCTCAGTGCGAGAAGGACAAAGTGATGAAACTGCAAGAAATTGCTTGTAGTTTCTTGAATTAAAATGAAGCTGAGGTTCTTTGCAAGCTTTATTGCAAAAGGCTCTCTTCAATTGTTCAGACCTACATTTATGTCCAATTGCATGTGTCTAGTTCCAGGTGTGAAAGTAATAGGTGTTTTGAGGTGTTTCTGTGTATCTTAGTGTGCTATGCTAGTGCAACTATTCGTAATGCTTCTTGACCAACCTGTGAGTTTATTGTATTGTTTGGTGCCTTAAGTCTTGCGAACTGCCTATTTACTTCAGTAACATGCTGATGTTTTAATTTTTGATAAGTGTTTGAAGATGCAGATCTGAACCTAGTCATCCCATCTGCTCTATTTGCCGCTGTGGGAACAGCAGGTCAGAGGTGCACAACTGCCAGAAGGCTGGTGAGTAAATCTGTATTGTCTGGTTTGGGTAGCTCTGAATTTAAACTTATTCCAAATTAGCTCAGAAAATGCCTGACAATTCCAAATATTATGCAGAGCAACAAATAATCTTTGAAACACATTTTTACTTTGTCAAAAATCAGTGTGATGGGAAAATAAGATGGTAGTTTGTCATTTCACTATAATTCTAGCTCATAAGAGTTTCTTTGAATGTGTTTGTAAATGTATGTGGTGCTAAAACTCAGGAATTAAAACTTAACCATAGTTCCTGTATTTCTGTCTGTTTTCATTGCCAGACCTTTTTTGCTTGTGCCTGCTACAAATGTTGGTGCAGGGTTTAGATTTCAGCAGTGCAAGTGTGTTGCTTTCTTTATTAATTTTTAATCAATTCTTTTCAACAAATTTAAAGGTGTTACAATGTCAGCCTGTGTCTGTGTAGTCTTTTCAGAGCTGGGTTGATTGGGTCAAAATTGATGTGGGTTAACCTTGGATGTATAGGAAGGGCAGTGATTCCTCAAATTATAGCAATAAAAATCACTTGAGTATTTGTCCTAAAACACTTAACCAAAGAGTTTACAGAACATATTGATACCATTGATCTGAGATGGGGTAAAATTAAAACAGATTTTTGTTCCATTGCTTCTTGTAAATCTTCATGGTGAAGATTTTCAATCTTAATTTCATGATGTTAGTGCTGTTTTGAGGCCTTGCTCATGTGTTTATTTTTAACTTTTGGGTTTGCTGAATATGAGCAACACTATCTCCACACTTCATTCAGCCCTCTTGAAAGTGCAGTAGTCCTTCAGGAATAGTTACACAGACTGAGCTGTCTTACAACTTTCTCAACACATTTTGTTTAGTTCCTCCATGAAAGCATCCATGATGAGGTGGTGGCAAAGCTTGCTAAGGCCTATGCCCAGGTCCGCATCGGTGATCCATGGGATTGTAAGTAACTATTTCCAACTCATGGGTTTAGGAGACAAGTTTCTGTTTGTTTCTTTCTGTTTGAATTCCGAAGAGATTATGGATCAAACCTATCTAATTGTAGCAGCTTGCCAGGGAATGGGGATAGCTGGTTTCATTCAGAATACAAACTCTGAAAGGGAGATGAAGAATTCAGCTAATATTGCTCATCTTGGACAGATTAAATAATTACTCACAAAATGTCATGATAAGAATATTTGCAATCATACACAGTTTTGCTGAAAGCGTGCCTTTGGATCTTTTTTTTTTTAGCTGACACTCTGTATGGACCTCTTCATACCAAAGAAGCAGTGAAAATGTTCCTTGATGCAGTGGAACAAGCAAAACAACAGGGTGGCTCTGTGGTCTATGGTGGAAAGGTGACTTCCTTTTATTCTCCCTGCTACATTTAGTGCTTTACAAAAAACAATATGGTAATGTGGTGGCTTAGGCCAAGACTGTACCTCAGTTTGTCCTGTTAGCCGTTACAGGATGTTAAGTTAGTCAGTCTGAGAATGTTTGAATTGCAATCCTGTCTTAAGGGTAAAGATGGGTCTACTTGGAAGCTACCTTCTCCTCTAAGAAATGGCTAAGAGCTTTTGGCTGTTCCTTGCACTACTCCCTAGTTGCAGGTGATGGTGAAAGTACAAACAGCAATGGTGAATATCGAACACGTAACAAAGAAAAATTGCTGCTCTGTCCCTGGATTCACAATATCAAACTTGAAGAAATAACTGAAGATTCAGGAGAGCCATTTGCACATCTTCATCATATGGGATGTTTAATTCTCATGGATTTAATGTTCTGGGAACCCTTGTCTTTCATTGGCACTTGCTTTATTCCTGCTACCTTTAAAGTTCTAATCAGCTTACTAATCAGCTTACAAGTAGGAGAGAGGAAGTGGATTTTGTCAGCTGCTAAACTTTGAGATTTAATAACCTGCTTAGTAGACTAAGTTATGTTTCTTTATTTTAAATACTTAAACGAGTGACATTTAAGTTATCTACTCAGATAATCTGACCTTTCTATTTCTGATCGCTGGGCATGACTACAGTAATCAGACCATGAAGAATTCCCTTCCTACACCAGTACTGAGCATGATGCGGGTTTGAAGTTTCTCAGTTGTTTCTTTTTTTATGTGTTTTGAAGGTTATAAATCGCCCTGGAAATTATGTTGAACCAACCATTGTGACTGGCCTTCCTCATAATGCACCAATTGTCCACACTGAGACATTTGCCCCCATACTGTATGTGCTGAAATTTAAGGTAAAATAACAATGGAGAATTAGTCAGGTGTCAAGGATGCTAACAGAAGAGTGAGGAGAGAGATTTCAGATGTATGTCATGTTCATGTAATTGTCCATGGACTTCAAGAAGTGGTAACTGTTGTCCTGCACTGCGGGATATCTACTGTAATAGCTTACCTCACTGTGTAGTGACATTTATGCATTTTCTGTGAAGAGCACCGGAGTTAAGATGAGAGTCTGTACAGGAATAGATGTTTATTGTTCGTGTGAACCTGCTCAAAAGCAGGTTGTGTGTTTTGTGCAATGGTGGAGGTATCCTGTTCCTGACTTGGTGCACGTATATTTGCCAAGTGGCATTCAACATATTTACATTATGGCTGTGGTATGTTGGGATTTTTCTCACCGTGTTTCTTTGTAACTGCTTTGCTTTGAATGGTCATGACTTAACCATTGACACATGCTCTTTTTAGGAGGAAGAGGAGGTTTTTGCCTGGAATAATGAAGTAAAACAAGGTCTTTCCAGCAGCATCTTTACCAAGGATTTGGGAAGGATTTTCCGCTGGCTTGGGTATAATTTAAATTATTTTTCTACCTTCCTGAATCACAAGATAGCAGTCTTTCATGTCTTTTGTAAACCTGTGCACAATGCTAGTTGAGCAATTTATAGCCCTCATTTGAGGGAAGGAGCCTTTCCTGGTCCTGAGGAGCAACTGTGTCTTGTCTTTGTTTGTAGGCCAAAGGGATCTGACTGTGGCATTGTGAATGTCAACATCCCAACCAGTGGGGCTGAGATTGGAGGTGCTTTTGGTATGTTACTTATGCTTTTCTCTTTATCCTTTAAATGATTAAATCCTCTAGCATCAGGTCTAGAGACTTGGCATTATTCCTCAGGCTTCTTTTTTTTTTTTTTAAAGGTGGGGAATTTTTTTTCCCTAATGACTCTGGAAGAGAATACAGCAATACCACCGTAAAACTAGTATAATTTAGGTCTCCTCATCTTATTTTTCAAGGTTTTAATCAGTTCATTTAAATAACCAAACACTGAAGAAATCAATGAAGTGACTTTTGAATTATAGTGCTTTAGCAGAAAACAGAAATTGACTAGAGGTGGTTGGATTTCAGCTTTTAAAAATGTCTGTATTTGGTTTTCAAATATTCCCTGTATCACTTTTTTCCCCTCATCAAGGGAGTGTAACTCAAAAGTATGTTCTGAATGTGTTTAGAGATGTGGCTGAGTGGAAAATTGTTTAAAACAGTTTTAATTAGAACAGTCTTGAGCATTTTTGTTCTGTTTGTTTGCATGTGTACATAAAAACTACAGCATAAAGTATTTTTGTAAGAAGGTCTTTAAATACATTTTTGCCTGTGTTTTGCTTGTTTGTATGTACTAAAGGACATTGGGGGAGGAAAGAAGAAATATTCACCTTACCATTTAAAGAGTACAAGAACCAGCACATTCTTGTACTCTTGTCTCATGTTAAAACAAAATATCTTTAAAACAAGGTCCTCTGGTGCCAGCATGATGAGATTTTCAACTCCAGGTAGATGTTTTTTGGATCAAGCATGAGGAGAGAGCTAGCTGTGTGAGTTGTATGTGGTGGTGTTCTGGTAATTTATTTCAGATATAGAACAAAGGCAAGAGAATAGCTTTTCCCATGAATTTTTATGAAATACCTCACTTCCTGGAGTTAGTCCAGATTCCCATGCTCAAAAAAAAATAATTTCGAGTTTTCTTTTATAACCTTTTTCCTACAGGTGGTGAAAAGCACACTGGTGGGGGAAGAGAATCTGGAAGTGATTCATGGAAACTTTATATGAGACGGTCTACTTGGTGAGACAGACTTTTTAAATTCCAAAGAAATCTAAATTACAGATAAACTTGTAAAAGTTCAAAACATATAAGTCCTTGACTACAGGAGATTATCTTTGCTAAATGTGAGATAACCATGTATGAATGTAAATTGCCTTTTCTTCATGCAAGAATTTACATCTGTGTTCCTAGCAGTAGATTATTTGAAGGGTGTAGATAAAGACCTTTCTTTACTCACTGTTTTTCAAAAGGAAACAAAAAAAATCTGCTTTTTTCCCCCTCTTTCCTCATTTTAAACTTGGCTAAAAATTAAATTACTGAAACCTGTCAGGAAAAATGTGAAGTGGCAACCACAGTGAGGGGGACACTATTGCCAGTGGTGGGTGATTTTAGCTACATGTTGGGTATCTATACATAAATCTCCTGACAGTGTGTAGTGGTTGGCCATTCCTGCTCTCTGCTGGCCTTCCTAGCCCTTACATGTGCTAATTTGGTTTCCATGCAAAGGCTTATGAACGCGAGAAATCCCACCTTGATTTTCCTGTATGGACATTCTCCTAGTAAGAGATTAAATAGAGAATGATACTTTACTTTCTCTTTGATCTGTCAAGGGAGAGATAATGGTGAATGTGGCTTTTACCCGTACATAGTCACTATATTGAAAACTGGAGTAAATTCAGTGCATAACTTTAAATAGGCAAACTGCTTACAGAAGTCTTTTATATATATGTGACAGAAATCAGAAACCTTGTACATAGGAAATGGACTGCATAATCTGTCTCAGAGATCAAGTCTGGTTTCTAAATACTTGTTTCTCTTCCAGTACAATCAATTACAGCAAGGATTTGCCTTTGGCTCAAGGAATCAAGTTTCAGTAACAGCCTTATGAACGGCCGTGCCATGAACTCTCCTAGCATTTCAGAACCAAGCACCTTCTAAGCCTCGTGGTGAAGAAAATTAATTATCTGAAACTTATCTGCAGCAAGGATACTAATTCTGTCAAAAAATCAGCTACTCTAACATTGCTTCACTTTCAATGTATGAAATTACTACTTCAGTCTTCAGATGAGAAGTATGTGGTCTTCGGGAAGAAGGGAGGATGACTGAAACTAACAAACTCGGGTTCAGGCAGCCTGGATAATCTTCTGTTGCCTTATCACTATATTTCAGTATCAACGCTGTCTGTATCCCCTGCCTCCTCACCACTCGCTGATATTTCTAGCTAGTAGGTTTATGCTTCAAAATACGTGCTGATTTTCCTACAGATACCTGATGCTGGGGGCAGTGGGTGGTACAGGGCTATTTTTCAATGCATAAATAAAGATACATTTTGTGAGATACCTTGGGCTTCTAGGGGTTTTTTTTGTTCATTGTTTTGGAGCAGGAACATTTATTTGACTGTCCATTTTCCCACACTGAGAGAAGTATCACTGTACTAAAAGAACTGCTGTAGTTTTTCCTGCCTCTCCTTCAGAAACGAGACTTTCGCCCTGTGTGTTGGGAGACAAGGGGTAAGACCAAGGGTTACTGCAGTCTCTTGGAACCGCCTTTTAATGCTAGGAGTCACAACCAATTCAGGTTGTCACAGCCCTTGTGACACCCTACAACCAAACCGGCTGAAGAACTGGAGATGCAGCCAGAAGGAAATACTTTTCCAGAGGGAATTTGCTGACTACAGCTGTCAGCACCTCATTTAGGAGCCTTGCTCAGAATTCAGGATGAGAAAAGGCACTAGGCTGATTCTACCTTTCCACAGAGCAACTTCAGAGGTTTTTAATGCACCATTTTTGGAGATTTCTTTTCCTCTCAATCTTATGTACCAAATTTCCACAATCTCTGAACACAGCAGAACTGTTCATTTTGGGCTCAGATTCTAGTACTCTGATTTGGCTTCTGATTTATTTTGGTGCTCAAATGTTACAATAGCAGTGTCATCCAAATTGTGTTAAAGGTTCGACATACCACAATGCTAGCTGGTCTTCTTTCACCTTAGTATCTAGTTTTAAAATACATAGTGTTTTGAATTTTACATCTGTATTATAGAAGGTACTTCGGGTGTCGCTTTCTATAGAACAAACAGTAGGCAGCCAAAGTTTTTTCCTACTGAGTCTCTTACAGCCAGGTGAACTCTCTCCTGTAGTTCTTTGCGTTTGGACATCTAATTAGGAAACAGATTTCATGAAATCTAATGTTGTATATTTGCACACAGAAAGAACTGAAATCCCCTAAGCAGGCAGATGAATCATTAACAGATAGAAACAATCTGATTTCCAAATTGAATTATTTTGAAAATAGCACAGGTTATAGAAGCTGTATTCTTTAACACTGTTCTGTGGCACTGAGTGCTGCTATGAAACTCAACGACGAAAAACAAGCTCAAGAACTTCCCTCTTTTCTCTTTTTGCTGCTTATTAGTAGTTTTTTGATAGCCTCATTATGTCACATCTGTTGTTCTGGAAAATAAAGGCCTTTTTACTCTTATGTATAAAATAACTTCACAAGTCCAGTCTTTTTATTTACAGGAATAAGGTTAACTCTGCCGTCTGGCTTTAGGTAATGTGAACTCGGGCCACAGAACAGAACAAAAATGGAATGGTGAATCTGATGTTTGGTCTTCAAATCATTATCTGAAAATACATATGAACGGAAAAATGTAGGAATGTAATCAAGAGGGTGACTGCATAGCAAACACACAATTTTTTTTTTAAAGGTTAACGATGTTTTGATATATAGCAATCTCTTCAATACAAACTTCTGATTAGTCTTGCAGAGGACTCAGCTTGAAATACTTGTGTAAATACCTCTGTATTAGGAGTAAGCGCATTAGATCTGCTTTATGTAGACAAACACGGGCTCTCTGTAAGTAGATTACAAATTCATCCTGACTTTTGCTAAGTATATGAATTACTGTTCCAAAGGTCATGTTATCTGCATTGTCACTGGACTGCTAGGATGGCATTACAGCAGGTAATCATCTTGCTTCATCTGCTTCCCAGACAGCTGTGAATTCCTTAGATGATTTTTGCAATTTTCTTCTCTCCACCCTTCTTATTTGTTACCTGTTGTTGAAGAATCCTACCTGAACTGAGTAACTGAGTGACTTCCAGTGAAGTGGCTCTGGGAAGAGTGCCTTTTAAAGACAGCTGCAGATTGTAATAGGTTTTGGCAAGGATTTAGGGGCCTATAAGCAGTTATGATTATGATGAAGTATTAAACTAAGGAGGTTTAAAGATACTGTAAGCGCCCTGTTTCTCAATTTCTGCTTTAATTTGGAAAGTTCACTTAGGAGACTGTAAACTGCGTTAGCTGTCATTGGGTTATCTCACCCAAGAAAAGCAATTTGAGAATTTATAAAATGTGTCTTGGAGCTACTGGTATGTGCAACATAATGGAACTTGCAGTTTTAATACAAATTCTATCAGCGGATTCCACTGTTGCATAAACTTAATTACCACTGAGTGTGTAACATCAGTGAATAACAAGTGTTAAATGACACGTGATCAATAATTCATTTGTTAGCACCGTATTGCTTACTGTGAAATGACCTTGATGAGAACAGTCTTGCAAGTAACTTCCTTTCTTTTTGCCAGATTATTAACTGAAGAAAAAATGCAAATTCTACTAATTGCATCGATAAACAGAGCAATTGCTTTTTTAATAAACGGTGAAAAATCAAACCTGCAGGGTGTGAGCTGCAGGCTGCTACTTTTCCATTTTATTGCATCCTATTCCAGTTTCTAATAGCAGAGTTGATACGGGAATTGTTTTCAGGAACCAGGAATGCTACTCACCAACAATAGGTCTCAACTTGGGGTTTTGCAAATAGCTGCTGTGCAGTGCTGTCTTTAAAACAGCTGGTGAAGTGCTCGCTGTTATCTTTCACAACTAACAGACCAACCCATTCATCATGCTGTTTTGTTGTGGTATTTCTGTCATTCAGTTCTGTCTGTTGTTTCTGGATGGTTTCAAAACCATGAGGCTGCCAGAGCTCTTAATTCGTGGCAGCTGCCTGTGTTTCTGTATGAGGTATTATATATATAGCTGCTGCGTTCAAGACTCATTAGCCTGTACTAATCGAATCAAGTCCCTGCATTAATCTCAACAGGACCTGTATAAACAAAATGATGTCTAAATTACAGGAGAGCTCTTTGCCTGGATTGTCTTCTGAATCATTTGCCACGTTGGTGCTGCACCGATGTGTTGGGCACGTATTGCTCAAGCGTATACTCTCATTTCCCTGTGTGGAAGAGGACAAAAATTTTTAAGGCTTATATATGGGTAAAATGTCTTAATCACGTAGAATTAAATTCTTGAGTAGAAACGATGGCTTGTCCAGGACTCTTTTAATCTTTTATGTTCGGTATTCTGAAATGTGTATTCCTTGATCACGCTGTCGTTTGCTACATGGCTAGTGTTTGGAAACTAATGGATTAATTGCATTCATTTTTTTGCAAGCTTCGGCTGCCACTGAAGTGCTTCTTGCAGCACAAAGCATCTCGTGTAACCTTGCATTTTGAAGATGGTTGCCTGCGGGAAGTAGTTGTTCGCAGTCTCTCTTTCTTCTGCTAAATTACTAGCATTGATTTTCCATACAGCCCATTGCTTTCCTCCAGGTAATAAACGCTTCTACATTTTGGGACAGGGACTTGCACAGTGAAAAGTAGCGGAGCTTTTTGGGTTTTGTTTTTTTTTTTTTTTTTTTNTGTTCCTCCCGGTGTCGCTGTTAGTCAGGCTAAAGCCTGCCAAGGGCGGCACAGCGGCAATCCCTCCTGCGCAGAGCAGGCTTTGCGTTCGCTAGCCAGCTGTGTAAAACACAAACCTCTTTGTCTGAATATCTTTTATATTCCGGCACATCTGGGAACACTATTTCTGAGCTGGTAATTGAATACACTTTATTCTACAAAAGCCTCAGCTGATTAGTGCAATTGTTATAGAAAACATTAAACTCCAAAAGCCAAAGGATAAAAATAATAGTGTTTCAGCCAGGAACTCATCTCCAGGGAAGAACAACTTGTTTAATGCATACTTTACCCAGTATGTTACTGTTCTCGGCATTACGGCTCTGTTTTCCTGCAACCTGATTTCAAGGTGGGGTTAAAGGGAACAAACAGGACAAGACAGATCGCTGAATTTTAGAGGAAGGCGCTTCTTTTCGTTACGTTAAAGTCTGGAAAACTGCAAGTTAGTGGTAATTGTGTTTCACGCTTCCCTGGCACTATCCTTACAGGTGTCCCAAACCTCCTTAGATGCGGTAGTGAAGTTGGCATCACCTGCTCACTTACTCAGGGGAGTGTTACGGAGGTAACAAAATGACAGCACACAAGTTTAAAAATGAGAGACTGAGGAACAACAGAGGATAAATACCATCTCTCCTGCTCCTAAGGCTTTTATTTAAATACTACTACTAAATACTACTACTAAATGCTTATTGTCTCCTGTCTTTTGGAGATTTTGAGGGGCTACTTACTCATTGGCCTGTGATATAGGCTGACCTACAACAACATAAACCTCTCAGTCCAATGTGGCAGCTGTATTTGAGAAATATCTGGAAAGTGCAGCACATACCTCTTCTTTGAGTTGTATTTCTTTTAACTACATTTTTATCACAGTTGCTGGTATTTTTATAACACATTTATCACCAGAAGTATGCAGGATACTCATACAACCCCAGAATATAAACCTCTTTCTAGCTCATATGTAACTGTACTCACTTACGAGTGTACGTGCTCGTGATTATGTGTTTGAGAAATACAGGATATCTGCCTGCGCCATAAAGAGTAAAGACATTCCTTCTCTCAATTTGACCCAGATGGCACTTGATTTATGGTCTTGGTTTAAGAACATATATCAGAGTAAGGTTATGGTGATGCCTCACAATACAGTGCAAGTCAAACTATCCTCCTATGCTTTGCTATGGTATTAAATCTTTGTAGGCTGAAAAAACAACGTGAGGATCTTAGCTGAAGGAGAGGGTATGTAGGATCATGGAGTGACAGCAAAGGAGACAGGTAAACTTACGGCAATAAGAAGAGAGTCAGGGATGGAGCACAAGGTAGGAAAACTAAAAATGGTGAGTCAAGCATTGCTGTTCCAAAGCAGGCTTAACCATCACTGGCTGCTGTGACCTTGTCTTACCCGCTAATTTCCTTTCCATGTAACTGATGTGTGTTACTGATTTTTTTTTTCCCCTGCCAGTTTAACACTGAAGAGACACCCTACAAAGTCAGCCAAGCACCACAGCTGTGCAAGGGAACCTGTAGGAAGGCACCAACCAGTCACTGGCTGCAGAGAACGTGAGGGCCTTGAAAGTGAGGATGAGGAATGCAAAACCACCAGCGAAGGAGGTGGTGAAGCCAGGGTGAGAGTCACAGGCAGTATTGCAGAGGAGAGAGAGGACCCAGTACCAGGCTTTTAGGTGCTGGGTATTACATTGGGAACACTGGGAAAGACAAGATCGGACTATTGTGAATGGGAGGTGGGGCAGAGTGCACAAAATAGGATAGGTCGAAAGAGCACGTTTTTGAATATTGTATAAAGGAACAAAAGGATAAGAGAATTACTGGATGAGGAGAACAGAGAAAGGATCCAGATGTAGTTTAAGTTAATACATAAGGCTGCAATTAGGGCAGATAAAGCATAGACAGACATATTCACCATGGAACAATATCAGCCTCAACCTCCAAATCTGTTAAGAGTTCATTGATTGGAGCATGAATCTGGCAGTAGGACAGGCTGCAAAAACTATCTATTATTATTAAGGAAAAAAACCCCAACAACACAAAGGAAAGCATCTGAGAACAGAAGAAACATTCTTGTTTTGAAGGATATGTTTCTCTTGATGTTTTCTTTACTGCAAAAATTGTCCCAGTGTCATTCAGCATGTTTTGTGTAACAAAAAAAAAAACCCAACAAAAAACCCCCCAAAACACCACACCAATCTCTTTGTTCTGTTTTTTAATATCAGCTCTGATGTATTAATCCATGCATTTCAAATCTCTGTATTTGTTAGATTTATGCCAGCCAAGATTTGTCTAAGTGCTCTAGCTTGCGTGCTGATCGTATCATTTACTCTTCTGGCTGTTCACTGCTGCCTTCTTTCTGAACAGTAAGTACTGAAAGTTCACAGAAAGGCTAACCCTTACTGGTATTTAGCCGGTGTTATGCCATGTTGTGTTGTTCCTACAGGAAATAGTAAATATGAAGCATACTTTGCACAACTCTTATTATGAGTTGTTCAAATCACACATTTCCTAATTACTATCAGTGAGAAGTTTTTCATTCATGAGAGAATTAGCTTGTTTTCTTTGGGGCTTTTGTGAAACTGGGTTAAGATATTGGTATCTCGAGTCTGCTGGGATTGCAAAGAATAAGTGATTTGCTTCCCTTACAATGGCCCTCAGCTAATCAGAAAACGTATTTCGAATTCTGTATTTAAGCTGCTAAGAAAACTTATTTTGCAATGTGGGTTAAAATACCAGGAAATCATGGTCTTTCATTATTTCCCGACCAGAGATCAAAATGAGTTCTGGCATAGAATTACAGTGGATATGACCCAAGTCAAAAAAATTAATTTTTCCCCTAAATACCTGTAGACCAACATGCATTTTCTATAGCATCTCCATGACTTTGCATTTGTTTTATATCTAGTTCATCATTCTGGAGCTTCTCATTCCTCAGCATTGAGGTGAGATTAGTCAACCTTTGTTACGGTTCAGTAAATCAACAGAGCAGAGCAGAACATATTTGTGCTTGTCTTTTCTGATTATTCTGATTTAGCACTGTTTCTGTTTGAACTCCGTATAATTCTGCATGATTACTCCAGAATGATATTTGCTGGGAGTGGAGAGTTTGAATCTGTATGTGTCTCTACCAGGCCGCTTAATTAAGATTCAAGGTATTAATTTTTGCTTTCTTCCACCGAGACAGGATGAATACAGCAAGCGCAGCGAAAGCACAAATGACGTTCTCCCTGATCTCTATTGTGTTCTACTGTTGTTCAGCTTTCATTTCCTCCACACCTCTTGCCCAGCAGAGAGGGTGCGAGAAGCTGTATTTTTCTGCAATAGGCTATTTTGCCGCTCTACTTGTTCCAGCGATAAGAAAAGCTGTCTGCCCTTTCTTTCAGCCTGAGCATCTCCGCTGTGAACACCCGCCCACGGGGGCAGCGGGCAGAGGTGGGGAGCCAGCAGGCAGCCATCGCCTCCACCCATGTCCTCCCAGTTTCCCATCAGCAGAGCCAGTGGCTGGGGGTCAGAGGTCCCAAACAAAGGCCTCACACTACACGAAGCGCGAACGTGATGGCCTGACTGCCGTGTTTCCGAGGGTAAGAGCAATGCATGCTCACAGCGGTGCATGAGCATCTCAGCTTGAGATAGGTCTGCTCCTGCCCTACAAGATTTCCAGAGAAATTATTACTGCTCTACTGTTACCCGGTGCAGTGACTGCAAGGTAAAAGCACAGATATTTCAATATGAAGACAGCTGCTTTCACATATTTGTGGCCAGAGTGCTACAAAGCAGGATTTCAGCTTGTGCCAAATATTGGTTAAACTGCTGCCTCATCCTGGTGGTTCCCACACAGGACCTGTGCTGCCACTGCTGTTTTCTCTGTGACCCAACACATTGTCTGGCAGTGAATCAGCCGCTGTCAGCCTTTGGCTGCCTGATTCAGTAGGTTTTCTCTGAGCCAGGCCAGGGAATCTCACAAAATATAGTTGTAGCTGTTTTCTCTTATGCCCGGGGGGTATATATGTGTGTGTATGATGGTCTTACCCAAGCTCATTCTTGAATATAAGTAAGTGCTGCCAAAAGGGAGTTAGCCATCCAAACCAGCATCTTCCACACCTACCCATAGGAGAAAAATGTGTTTTTATCCTGGACACTCATCATTTCCAGCTCCTCCTTCCTCTGCCAAACTGGTTACTCGGATGCTCTAGTCTGTTCAGCAGAGCTGGTGCAGCAGAGGTGATGCAACATACCTTTGCACTCTGGACTTTGCACAAAATAACCCCAGCTGATTTTCCTGGAAGCGAATTAGGGATAGTGATGGCACTGCACCACAGGCGTACTGGTGGGGACAGGAAGCAGCAGCACATGACCAGGGGAAGGGGTGACGGTAGGGTGGCAGCACTACTGGTCTTTAAAGAAGGCAACAGCTGGCAGGTTGGACAACTGTCACAGTCTGCCTCTCTTCAGTCCTTAATGTCACAGGAGATAGAAATGTGCGTGTGTTTGAGGTGACTCAGGCGGCTGTATGGCTAAACCCTTAAGGATCAGGCAGTGCTGATTTCTTTACACTAATTTTTAATCTCAGGAAAGACACCAGCTGCTCAACCTTACAAGTGGTACAATAAATAATAATAATGTAGCTGGCTGCAAGTGTTTTGTGAGGGATTGCTCATTGCGAGTGCTAGAGAAGTGGTGGAAAGACAAGTAGTGTAGATTATTCAAAAAGCCCTGCACTCCCATGGCCTAGCTCATGACGCATTTTATTGCCAATAAAATTGCAGGTAAGCAACTGACTCATCAACCAGCCCTAGGAGAGAAATGGGACGATTGCATGTGACTTAGAGGAACAGGAAGAACCACTGAGCCTGCAACAGAGGTGGGAATGGATGTTTTCTTCTGTTTGGCTCATTTGCACTTCCTGAACGGTGCCCTCACTAGGGCAACTAGATTTTGGCAGTAAAATTATTGACTTCTTTTTCCTCAAGAAACCTATATTGAAAGTAGCAGCTTGGCAGCGCTGCTTCTTGGGAGTTGTCATTTGCACTGCTGCCAAAAGGCTGTCAGTGCCCTGAGCCAGAAGCCACTGTTTGCTCAGACCTCTGAGCCAGTATACACTTGCCCACTGCTGCAATTCACACTTAAATTGCATTATCATATGTGTTATACAATTGTATGTGCAAAGCAGTGGGGAAATGACCTGGGAGTCCAAATAAAAATCATCACAACACAGAGACTTTTGTCCTTTGGACAATTTCTTGATCATAAATTGATAAGATAATCTAGGCTGCTACTATTTACATTTTGATGGGGCAGATTTTCAACTGAATTTCTTAATAAGGTTGTCAAAATTTGTTCTAGACTGATGACAGCTACAAGCACAAATATGTTGCAGGAAGCATCAAGACTTCATTTCAGCACATAAAAGATCTGTTTCGTTTGTTGAAATGTTACACCTTTCATCCCAGCACGATTGGTAAGAATGCTGCTGCAGCGTCCCGTCATGAGGCTGTGGTTGTTAGCCTGTGTGCAAGCTTATTTGCTTAAGAAAATTTGTGTCAAGTTCAACGTAGGGTGGAATGGTTCTCTCCCCCTAGGGCTTCCACAGTCCCTGATGGGACCAGCGGGGGAACAGCATCCACTAGACATTCATCCCCTCATCCAACAGCAGTGGCGCATAGCTTTAAGCGGTGGTATCACCAGGAGAAGTAACAGTTAGCAAAAGAGGTGGAATAGCTGGAAATTTAAACTTTTTCCAGTGAGGGTGCATTACAGAAGGACTTTGCCTGGGGGTGATGGGACTGGAACTGTTCTGCTGCACTGGGGATTTCCCCAGGTAGAGCCAGTAAAGGGCAGTAAGGGAAATACCATACTGCTCCGAGATTTCCAAGTCCAGGCTCCCAAGCACCCGTCTAGGATGGCCCAGGACACCACGCAATAATAATTTAGTGGCTAAAGCAGCATAGCTCTTGCACGCTCATTCATCCATGTTTGGGGTGTAGTGTAAAGTTTTTACTTGTTGGAAAAAGTGTCAGAGAAAAAAAAAAAAAGCATGTTGTATGATCTAGACATTAACATCTCTGCTTTTCCAGTGCAATTTGAATACATCTGTTTTTGCAGTACATTCATGCACATTATAAAAGAACACCCATACTCTGGAAATCAAACTAGCTTGAAGATCTCTCAGAGAAAAAAGAGCTGAAAAAAAAGGTAGGTTTCAGAAAGACAGAAAAACAGTTTTTGGAAAGAATTCTGTATAGTACACTGTACAGTTGCTACTGTATATCTCCAACACAAAAAGAATCACATTTTTTCACCAAATGCAGAAACATAAATGGAATTTCTCGTATTAGCTTAAAGAGTTTATTATAAACATTAAAACAGACCCAGGATTTGATGGCTCTGCTTCTTACAGCGGAGCAGAGCTGATTCATGAAAAAGAAGTGAATGGGAAAAGAAAACTGGTAAGCAGAGAAAGTAAAAGATGAAGGAGATGATTTCTGTTTGTGTTGGTGCCTGGAGAGTAACTTCACTATTCAAAACAAGGAGGAAAAAATCCAATAAATTGTGTCAGCTTATAACCTTGCTTTTGCAGGAGAAAAATGAATATTGGACTTCTCTTACAGTCCATCTTATCGTGAGGCACACTTGTTATGACAGACATGCTTCCACTTTAACGTTAAAGGCTGTCACAACTTTAAAAAAAAAATCTGATTTTCATAGATTGGAAATAGTAATACAGGTCTGATTGCTCTAGGTAACTCTATCTGCTTCTTGAGGGAACACAAAGCAAAAAAAAAATCACAGCAGAAATACATTATTCTTTGATAATCCTCCATTGTCATATACTAAAAGGACTTTTCTCTGATGGTTACAGTTGAGGATTCCAACCAGGAGCCTGTTATGGCTGCAGATGCATTTTGCCCATCTCACTTGTCTGTGCCCATGGCTCCTAGGGGAAGCACAGAGGTACAGGGCAGGTGTACAGAGAAACTGCCTCAGAATATTCTTGCAGTTTCCAGTGTTGTTTCACTTCGCATGGAATAAAATTACAGAAAACAATAGAGGAAAAAAGTAGTTATGTCAGCAAAACTAAAACATTGTTTCAGGCATTGCTCAACCGGCCTGTCTTTGATACTGGGCTGTCTTACAGACTCTTCTTCATGTATCTGGTAAAAAATAACTATTTTTGGATGGGTTACTATTTAGCAGGTCAACTTTTGGATCTGGGTTACATCTGGTGACACAAGAAGGGAAATGGAGGCAGAGGATGGGCTATGAGCAGAAGGAGGGAGCAACTAGATATGGGAGCTCTCAATAGCCAACTCTGAGCACCCTCATTTCTTTAGTCCTAACCCTAATCCAGCTCTTGTGCGTTCATTAGCTCAATTAGGCCCCAACCGCATATTCTTTTCATGGAAGGAGTTACTGTGATGGTCAAAGTGTGATTTCAGAACCAGAAATGTATGAAGGGACTTGGAAGAGAAGTGTGGAAGATTTGTTCCCACGATCAAGAAGTTTAAGTCTTTGAGCTCAACAGCCATCTTTCTTACAGCCATTACCATTGATCAGAGTCTTTAGAAGGCTGATCACTTCCAAATCAGCTAATGTAGACTTTATTTTTTTTTCATGTGTGCTGAAAAAGCAGCATCACTTAGAAGTGTTTTGGGGGAAAACGTAGAAGGACATCTCTTCACACTAGTATCAGAAGCCATTGTCATAAAGCATTTATTTTTCAGATGATTCATCTGTGAGAGAAGGTTCAAGGCTCATTACATACGTCGTGGAAACAGCTGTTAGTATAAGCTGACTTTCTTCCCACCTTGCCCCTGCTCCAGAATGTGGCCACGTGTGCGTATTGCCATGATAGCAAGCTGTAAGTGTGGGAAGGATTCAGAGCTGCATTTTGCTCTGCGTGCCAGGCCCAGCATGTAAGGTTACAGTTAAGTTACTCATTACCTTTTCTTCTTGGAAGGAGCCCTTATCTATCTATCTGTAGATAGTGTGAAGAGCTGTTTTTTAATTTTGTACTTGACAGCACATTGGAATGATTTTCCTTTAATCTCCGGCTAAGCACTGCTAAAATGCCTACTCAGTGGAAAATTACCTTATCAATACTATTAAGTGAGAACAGCAGTTGAAGAGGCCTTTATTGTACGGTCCAAACTACCTGCATTGCCAAACACTAATAAAACCCTGTTATGAAGATTAATATAGAACGTCACACCTCCAGAATAGGATGCACTTACTACATCACGATGCATCATGACATTAGCTTGCTGTTTGTTATGTAAAGCCTGGGTAAAGATAACTTTGCAACTTTAAGAACATAATGAACTTTTAAGCAGTATCCAAATGAACTCAGTACAGAAGTTGGCAAGCCAGGAAGGTCACACACACAATAAAATACTTGGCACAGTCTCCGCATACAATGGACAAAAGAAAAAAAAACAGGGGGTGTGGGGAAAAGGGCTATCTGGGCTGAATTCACGGAGGCTGGCGGCTGGTGAGCCTAGTCGGTATGAAATGTACATGGAGGGCAGTAATTTTCCAGGATACTCTCTTCAAGGAGCTAATTTCCAAGTTTTTTTGGCGCAGATGCCTACTTAGTAAACAGACATCCAGCTCAGGGTGGTTACTCCTTCCACCAAAACTTACATTCTTGGAAAGGTGTTTGAACCTTCCAGGAGAGGGAAGATTTTTGGCCCAAATACTGCCCATTGTGGGGAAAAAAGGTAGAGATTCACGCAAAGCATTTGTAATTTCAATAGGGGGTGGCTGGAATATTATTATACTTTCTGTATTAGAAACACAAACTTGGGGAAAGCTTTGCTAACATACGATTGCCTTGAACTCCTGCTCAAATTCTGCTTGCTAAGATGCTGCAGCCTGACCACTTGTTTGTGAATTATAATAGAGATGATACCAGGTATGGAAAGAAAGACAAAAGCTTCTGGTTGTTATACCAATCCTGCTGGTATCTTCTCAGACCACTTTCTAATCAGTTGCTTCTTGGGATCATTCCCTTTGAGGGTCCTACCAATAGCGGGTGTAGGTAAGGGCTCCTAAGAACAGTGCCGTGAGGATGTAGGCCAAGTCACCCAAATCATTTTAGATTTAATCTGAGTAGGCACAGCATCACTGGCCAGTTTGACTAAATGGAAACTGGAGGGTCAGTAGAAGCCACCAGGATGAAACCCAGAAGGTCTAAAAACCAACTGTATATGTACCAGTGAAATGCCTACACTTTGGACAACAATAGTTACAGGCATCATAACACTGTGTGAAGCTCAGGGAATAAACTCTCCTAAGCGCTGCTGAGTTAGTGCATATAGTGTACATTGTTTTATTATATGGATTTGACTGATTTTTTGTTAAAATCCAGGACAGCTACCGATAAACAGGAAATAACTCAAGAGATAATTAAATTAAATTTACTGGCATGCATTTTGATGTGACTGTTTGCTGAACAACAGACTACCATGAAGCTCTACAATTATAAAATTGTATTACAATGATTTTATAACCCAAGAAAGCAAAAAAACCACCATCCCTTTTGTAAAGTCTCATTACACGCAACCATGTTTAGCTGAAAGCTCCACTGGCTTCAAACCATAAATGGAGAAGTGTCGAATGAGATCAGCCAATTTCCCCTCTTGAGCAAATTTGCATGTCAGACTCAGATAGTCTCACCAGGCAAACTGAAAGCAGGTGCTGGCAAAATCCTCTCAAATGACACTATCCCTCTGTTGTTTACAGAAGCATACGCACAGGGACTGAGCATAAAAGGAACTGTTTGCTCAGTTTAACTGTTTGCTCAGTTTTCTGTCTAAATAGCCAGCTTTCTCATGATCTTTATTGCTCATCACACCTGCTCTCTAAATGCAAAATCTCCTATGTTCTTGGGAGTAACACCTCAGGAGCAGCTGCAGCTGAACCAGCTGAGCAATAGCCAGCAGAGGCCTGGATAGCACCAACCAGGAGATTTATTTAGCATTTGTCAGCTGACTATTAGGTGGAAACTTGGAAGCGCAGGTATAGCAGGAAGCGGAGAGCATTACTACACACCTGCACAAAGCTTCATTCAGGTGAAAGCAGTGACAGTATTAAATTCAAGCACACACACACGCAAAACTGTTTGTCTTTTCTGCAAGTGCTAATGGGAGTTACGATCTTTCATGTTCCGCTGAGAGCGAGCTTTGTAATACTTCCCCTTCTTAGAGTGCCAGCTGCATCCTTCACACCAGCAGTATCATAAACTCGATACCCCTCAGCCCAAGCCAGTTCAGGCAACTAATTTAGCAGAAAACTAATTCAATAACCCCTCAACCCACCCAGCGTCCCCAAATACACATTACTTTTTTCTCCTCCTTCCTGCTATCTGTGAAAATGCACAAGAAAACAACAGCTGGGAACATGGAAGAGGGGAGAAAAGGAAAGGAGGACTCTTCCTCTTGACAGCAGCTTGAAGACAGATGAATTCCAAAACATCAGAAAATCATGCCTGTGATATACTTCCATGTTCCCTCCCCCCGCCACAACTATTAGCTGTTTGGTACACGTTCATACCGGTGAGGTGGAGAAAAACACTTTAAATTAGTCTCGCCAGCTCAGGATGTAAGGAGTCCACTTACAGGACACCGGCAGAATGTATGTGGAAAAGTCAGGTCTTGCTTGTGGCTCCTACCCACAGCCACCAAAATGTCTTGGGAGTTTCCTCAAAACTCATTTTGTGAGAAAGAAAATCAAGCAGCTCTTTGTTTGTTTGTTTTTTCTCCCTTAGAATAAGCACTCATTTGAACTAAAGAAGGTTGGGCTAAGACTCGTTAGGAAAAAATAATTGGCTCACCAACTAAAACTAGAGAAAACATTAGTGATGTGCCCCTCTTGCCTTCCGTACATCTCCAGTTTCAAAGCATCTTGCCAGAACCTGGTACTACTACTAGATCCTTCACGGCTGGTGGAACCCAGTTGATTTTCCAGCCTCTATACTGTGAAGGACAACAGACGGACAAAATTGGAAAAAAAACCCCAAAAGAAATATGAAAATCAGCTTTTAAAATCAGATTTCCAGGCAGCCTATGCAGCAAATTATGTGATTGTTATTAACACCATGTGCTAAACATTTGGTACAGATTTCTGACTTCCCTGAAGTCGCACATCCTTCCCACCTATTTCTGTAAACTAGCACTTCACCTTTGCCAAACAGAAAAAACCCTCCCTGTGGCCTTTGTTTGAACTACCTACCACAGATTCTGGCAGGAGAAGCCCCCTTACTCTTTGCCGGACTCCCACCCACGCAAGAAACAGCTTTTCCTTGCTCATCACTGCTGGAGTTACTTCCCACCCAAACAGGACTGGAGCAAACCCCTACTCCTTAGTCACAAGATGGAATCACAGGACTGAAACCACTCCACTCACACTTCTGAACTTTGCCCCCAGAGGGTCTTGCGTGTGCTCTGTCTCCCAGTTTGGAAGTACTGAAGTACTACACACTGCCCAGCTGCGCACTGACTTCTGAAGAGTATGACATCTTCGTGATGTCCTCCTCCCCCCCTCTAGGAAAAGGAGTGGGGGTACCAACCGAAGAGCAGAGACGAGGTGGCCACACTGAATTGCATCAGTGAGCTGATGTGACCACAGCGTCACATGAACTGAGCGCCACTTCTTTCTTCGGAGCGTAATTTGCCTCTGCTCCATCTGAAAGACACTGACACACCTTTGTCGAGACTCATCTTTGCTGGCACGCTGCTGCAACGGGCTAAAGGGCACACATCCACCTCTGATTACTCATTCATTCCGGTTATTATTTTGTTCGCTTATGGCTAATGATAAGGGGTTAGCTTTATGTGCCTGCTTTATATAAGGCACATGCCAAATATTCTCTCTTCCCTTGTTTCCCTATAGCAAAGCACATCCTTGCTGATGTAACAGAGTAACAGGCTAACTCAGTTCAGCTGGTGGGTATAATCAGGTTTCACCTTTGATAAAGGTGACTTGTACCATCAATTTTTAAACCGCAAACAGAACTACAGCCTTCTTTTATTGATACAGAATTAAAGGGAGGGAAGTAGAGAAAGGAAAGAATGAGGTTGGTGTCTAAAACGTTGCATAAACTGTGTAACTGTGGAAAAATAAGATAGTAGGGAAAAGGACAGAAAAAGAAGAAAAAATAACTTATTTCTATAGTTTTCTTGTGAAACTAAGAATTCCAATAATCTCATGAGAGCTGAGGAAGGAAAAGCAGAGGTTGCAATAGGAAGAACAGTCAGATCTCACAGATTTCTGACAGATCACACTCACATGGAATCTTGAGCCAGGCAGAGAGCCTCAACATTAAGCTGCCTCAACATTACAATACTCGTCCGATATCCTTCAAGGAGGAATCACTTGAGAAAACTATCAAAGTTTCCTCCAAACACTGGGGGCCAAATTTGCTCCTACTGTTCTGTTGCTGCAGTCTGGGAAGACCTTGAGTACAGCTGAATAAGAGGAAGCACATCAGCAGGATGCAGATCCTAACCCTTTGTGTTTGGTACAGGGTTTTGCACAAGATTTGTACTGTGAGATAGGAGCCTACTCAGATCATGAGTATCAGGTTTGACTAAAACTGGTGGATGGAACTGGGTTGATCCAAATTATAGTACCAAGTCGCTTGTTTCAAAAAAGTTTATTTAAACAAAGTAGGTACATTTCACAGAAATGGTTATAAAATGCATAGCATATTATAAACAATACTGTTACGTTACAGATACTAGTTGTTATTACCCTAAATATTGCATTTTAAAAACTAACCAGCCTGCTTGGTGAATCAGAAAGCTAAAAATCCCCAGTTATCACATCTTAGGCACTGTGAAAAAAATAGTATGATATAATAAAGCAGGTGTCCACTTTTTCATTCACTCTACTGATTGTTTGTATTGCTGCATCATTAATTCGCCAGTTCCTATTATGCGGAGAGATCCGGTCCCTGGAGTTACATACCAAGATTAGATTTCCACCAATTGGAGCACAAATTGCACTTGCTCAGCCAACCAAAACCCCATGCAACTCCAAGGAAAGCTGACTGAGGGTCTTCGCACTGATTAACTTAATGGACAGAGACCACCAGAGTGGACCAAAAACATAGCATTTTTTTTCTAAGTTGTGCAAATATGTCACACCCACACTGCTATTCATAAGCAACTTAATTGTAAGTTGGCAAGTCCATACATATTTCAAGCTTGACTTCAATGGAAACTGGATGAGCAGCAGAAACAGACCTTACCGTCAGTGGTGATGCAATGCCACAGAAAGTGGGATTGAACCCTTTTACAGCACATGAGAACTGAGCAGACCTTGAACATTCAGAACTTCACATGAACAAATCCAGACATGTCTGTTTTCTGATCTTTGGGATGCCAGGGCACAAAGAAGTAAAAATGAAGAGCACAGCACTGATCCATAACCGTAGCTGAGACAGACACCAGCTCATTCACGCAACACTTCAGCACATGAGTCATGACTGAAATTCTTCCCATTTACACTTCTATGACAAAAGGCAGAAAGCAAATGCTGAGGTAAAAGGAGTTGCACTAGGTTTGCACTGGTGTAAGCAAGTCTAGAATCAAGCAAGCTATAAAATCCATTAATTCACACACAACAGAGAAAGAAAAATCCCCTTATTTTCAAAACATATAGATACATGTAGATCAAAACATGTATGTTTTCAAAACATATAGATACATGCTCAAGAATAAACTGACTTTCTGCATTATGACATGAGCTTTACAGTAGTTCAAGCTTGGCTTGGACTGAAAACGAAGCAGCCTGAACTCTGGCCAGCAGAGCTCCTTTGGAACTGTTTGTCAAGAGAGAAGAATGAGGTCTGAAGCAGTCCAAGAACATTGACGTTTCATTCACCATCTTCAAGTAGTTTTTGTAAGTTGTTCTGTATCTTAGAAAAAGAGAGAAAAATAATTGGTGGGCAGGAAGTGATATACTGCATTTAAAAAAATAAAATCAAGACATACTCTTTGATATACTCCCTGTGTGCATTTAGTTCTGTCACAGCTATTCATACCAATGGTATTCATGTTAAATGCTTCCTGCACTAGAGTCAAAGGAAACATCTGGATATAGTCAGCCAGCAGCACACCTAGCTTTCATATTATAAGTATCTCCTGCAATTTCCTCCTATAGGTTTGCTCCTTCATTAGGTATGAGAAAATAAGATAGAAAAAACCTACAGCTAGAAAGAAAGGGACAAGAAACCCACTTATTTTGAACTTGATCAAAACCCAATATAAGCCTCAAACTGCGAAGTTGCAGCTCTTAGATTTAAGTGGATAATTCAAATAGTTTTGTAACAACTTCAGCTACACAGCCTGCTCTGACGCGTGGGCAGCAAAATAAGATCTTCTAACCATTAGCAGACATGTCCCATTTGCCAGATTCAGTGTCTTGATTCTGGGTTATCTTCCCTTTGTTACACTGAAGGCAATGCCAGCCAGTCGCATCGAAGATGATTTGCGCAGACCTATTTTATACAGCCCGTTTATACACCTTTCATCTCCTTGTCCTCAAAAGCAGAGAGGGGGCAATATAGTGGGTCACATCCCCTGGCACATGTGTTCTCTCTGTCTTAATAACTAGCAGTCACTGGCTACAGAAGGTTTAGTCACAGCTACTTTCAGACTTATAATTTGAGGAGCTATTGTACTTCCTGTTCAAGGATACCATTTATTAATCCTACCTCACGATTTCTAGCCCAGATGCATGCCTTTTTCAAGAGGGGCATTTTGGGGAAAGGAAAACAGTAAGAAGCACCTAATTTTATAAGAGTGATTTAACGCATACACAGGACATTCCTTTTAACAAGCTACATTAGAGTAAGGGAGCGAGTAACATTAGGTGATGTTTTCCCTCCCCCCATTTAACACTTTATCCTCTGATAGACATGGTGCATTTTAACAACCTGTTAAATACACTTCAGTGAGAAAGCAAAATTCTGCTAAGCCATGGTAATTCCTTGGCTCCAAGTATGAAGTACAGCTTGTAAAAATCATGAGGTCACACTGAAAAAGTCACTGCAACATACTCTTGCACTGAACATTTTTTACATGGAGAGTAATTTTTAGTTTTTAACCTAGATAACTTCTGTGCTTTAGTTTACAATGCTGTGGTCGCACAGGAAGCGAGGGGAGAGACAAGAAGTTACACTGGAACTTTTATGCTACCTTTGCTGCTGAAGCCAGCTGCAGCCAGTTACTAGCAGTTTTCACTAAGGCACGTGAAACAGTTAAGCAACTGCAGTAACTCTGCTCAGAGAACACAAAGCTGTTAGATTTCTACCAGTTTTGCAGTACAAGAGTAGGGTCAAATATCCTGTTCTAACCACTGCCCATCTAGATTAGAGAGGACTGAGATGTGGCAACACGCAGCTACGGGCAATACTCATTTAGCTTGTACGCACAGCAGTTGATTGTGTCTTGAGTATTTGGCAAATACGAGGTAAGACTTTAAGGGTCCAATCCTGTAGACACTAACCGAAAAAAGCACATGACTCAAGATTCTAATTCAGCACAGAGGGTCACTTCTCTGGGAATAGCTGAATGATCCAACCATCCAGCTGCCTTTTACTGCGTCTCCAAGCAGAGACTATATAAGGGAGTGGGAAAGTGCCTAGCCTTGCTGCAAAGGGCTGGCTGGCTTCCCACTGGAATGAAGTGAGGTCTCCCATGACCCATCTTGCCAGCCTGTCCCAGACAGCTGGAAAGCAGTAACCTCTTAAGTGACCCAATTTGGCTAAAGACTGTATCTGGTAATCATCTGGTAAGCATTTTCCCCTTGTATTCATATTGTTATTATCCAGAGCATACAGAGGGGTTATGTTGGCAATATTACTCTAGACTTCCACAGCCAAGGGGGTGGAGATGTGGGGGAAAGAAACCTCTTTTTGGCAGTCTTTGTAAAACCTATGCCATACAGGTAAACAGCAGTATTATACGATCCTAGCTTTATGCTATTTGAGAAACTTGGTTTGGGAAAAGAAGGTGTTGAAAGACCTTGGCATGCACTCAGTTTTAGAGAGAGAGGCAAAAATATCCCGTGTGACTTAAGCACATAGGAATTCAAGTAACTTTTATTTTTGCTCCACTTATATTTTTTTTCCCATGCTTGGCCAGTGTACATGTTCCATTTCATTCACCTGCAGCGGGTGCAGTTATCAAGGTTTGGGGGCAGGGCAGGGGGCAGCTGCTGTGTGAAGAGGCCAGGGGCTGCCCCATGCCAGGCAAAGTTCGTTCAGCAGCCTCCAACGGACCCACAATAGGGCACAGCTGAGCCCCTCAGCCAAGATGGTGGTGGAGCCTCTAGGAAAGTGTATTTAAGACAGCGGAAAAACAGAGAGAGAAGAGGAGAGTAAGAGCGTGAGAAACAGCAGAAGGAACACCAAGGTCTGCGAAGGAGGAGGTGCTCCATGGCAGAGAAGATGCCCACACTGGAGCCCATGGGGAACCCAGACCAGAGCAGGCAGTTATTTCCTGAAGAACTAGAGCCCTTGGAGGAGCCCACGCTGCAGCAGGGGGGAAATGGGGGAAGAAAGGAGCTGCAGAGAAAAAAATTGTTATGTACTGACTGGAACCCCCCATCAGCCCCACTTGAGGGGCTGGGAGTGGGGTGAGGGATGGGGAGCGAAGGAGTGAAGTTGAGGCTGGGACAGGGGGGAGGAAAGGTGTTGTTCTATCATTTGTCTTTGTTTTTCCCTACCCAAATCTGTTTTAACTGGCACTATCTTAAATTGATTTTCCCCAAGTCGAGTCTGTTTTGCCTGCGATGGTAACTGGTATGCAATCTCCCTGTCTTTATCTTGACCCATGAGCTTTCTCATAGAATCATAAAATGGTTTAGGTTGGAAGGGACCTTGAA
>RSEF01000031.1:64548586-64582555 GCA_003993805.1 Himantopus leucocephalus
GGACAGTGTCAAACGCTTTGCACAAGTCTAGGTAGATGACATCGGTTGCTCTTCCCTTGTCCTCTGCTGCTGTAACCCCTTCATAGAAGGCCATCCAATTCGTCAGGCATGACTTGCCCTTGGTGAAACCATGCTAGCTGCTATTAATTACCTCCTTATTTTCTATCTATCTGACTTAGCAGAGTTTCCAGGAAGATGTGCTCCATGATCTTGCCCGGCATAGAGGTGAGACTGACTGGCCTGTAGTTCCCTGCATCTTCCTTATTTCCCTTCCTTATTTCTCCTCCTGTTTTCTCCCCCTGCCCTGCTAGGAAGCGGGATTCAGAGAGCTGCTGGGTGAGCGTCTGACTGCTGGCTAAGGTTAGTCCACCACAGCACCTGAAGTGGAAATAAGGTCTGCAGACCCACTCCTGTTTTGCATAGGTTTCCAATTTAAGTCAGCAAGCGCATTTAGTTTTTGCAGTTAGAGAACGGTAACAAGTAAAGGTCAAGTACAGGGAATTACACAACTGGTGCAGCAGCATTTGTTTTACTGAAGTGAAACAGGCAGATTCCAGCCACTTCGTATGAAGAAGCTGACTACATATGAAAGTCAGCATTGTTTTTCTTAATCAAAAAACCAAAACTCAAACAAAAGCCCCAGACAGAAAAGTTCACGAATAGTAATAACGGTTAAATTCAGAATCCCTAGCCTTGATGGACAAAAAAAAAAATTGAGGTGATTACATGCTATAATCACCCCTGAAGTGTCCCATGTATTAGTATTCCTGCTGTAAGCTTCATCTTAAGACAAAACATTTACATGTACCAATGCTTGTACTTGGCTAATTTATAGTCCAAAAACCAGTCCTTTGCCTAGAAAAAACATGCCAGCTTCTGGTATCAAATCTGGGGGTAACTTGGCACTTTTCAAAATAACAGACTATAGATATTCAACAAGAACATGATTAGCGTATCAGCATTTGCATTATATCATAGGAAGTTACCTTTTCCAGTTTTATAAGATTAGCAGTTAACTCATCACAAAGGGCATCAGCATTAATTTGCAGATGAGATCCCAAACCTTGGCGCACTGGATGTCTGTCAAACAGAATGAAGAAGTAAGTGTGACAGAAGTGAAAAAAGGAAAACAGACTGAGAGATACATGTAGATGGGAATACAGTGGTGACATTGTGAACTGTACTTGTTTACAGAAACAAAAGCCTAAGTCACTTCTGCACTCTTGACTACATTCTTTATGTCGTCTCATTCTCCAGAAGTTTGGATGGAAAACTTTACAGCTATTTACACTGGAAATAAGTTGAAAAGTTGCATAAATTCCAAGTCCTGTGACTTGGAGGAAATCAAGAAGTCCAACCGCTTGACGTGCACACTAAATCATCCTGTATCTTGTACTGTTTGGGATCAGAGCAACAGAAAACAGGACTTTCTCGTGTAAGAGTGCTTTAGAAGAGGGACACAGCGTCCTGCTAATAAAAACATGCCAAACTTGGGAAAATGGCTTTTGACATTGCCTACTATTAGAGGCAGATTTACCCGCCTCCTTGCATTACTGGCGAAATATAAATGCAAGCTTGTTTCAGATAAAGAACCATTTCCTTCCTATTCCATTTTTACCAAGAACCTAGCTCTGTCTTCTGACATATGTGTACAAGTCCTACTGTTTTCCACAGAAGACAGCTGAGAGCAGTTGGATCCTAAGCAGCTCACTCATTGTTCAGTATGACCACAAGTGCATTGTCAGAGTGACCTGTTTGTCATGGATGGATCATCAAAGAAAGCTGAATTAAGAGGCACACTTATTCAAGAGCTTGCTACAGGTTTGAAACATTTTGCTGACAGTTCCACCCAGCCTGTGTACAGCTCTGTCTTGAATCGTATTTTGCCCCTATGTTTTCCAGGTGGTGCTTCTCCAGCTGTCAGCATTCCCACTCATGCTGCATATGGCTGCTGGTTTTGCACTGAGATTCACAAATGACTTTTGGAGCCATGTTTTTCAGAGCAGCTCAGAAAAAAATCAGTTATAAGAAGGGGAGGAGTTAATGCAAAATGTAATGCTGAATAAACTGGTTAGTATTCTTAGCAGTATCCAGTTAATTGCATTCTGTCCTAAGAGAGGAACGGGAAGCTGATACAACAGAGGCTTACCGCTGTGGTGTATGCCCCTGTGCTGCCTGTCTATTTGACCCTCGCGTATTTCCTACCTGTGCAACACAGAGATTTAAAAAAAAAAAAAAAAAAAAATGTGCAGGGGCAGATGGCATCCACCACTCCAGCTACAGAATGGAACTATCTATGGAACTATGGCTCCTTTCCCTGTTTCCTCTTCAAATACACAAAGAACCTTCCCTTGGTGTGTCTGGATTTTTTTGTGTGTTTTGTTTTGGTTTTGTGGTGTGTTATTTTTGTTTTTAAATTTAACTTTTTTTTCATTTTAGCAAGACAGGATATCAGTTTCTAAAGAGAATAAAAAAAAGCTTTAGAAAGCATACAAGCAAGTCAGATGTATTAGCCCAAAGATTACAAAGTAACTTCTGTCATCTTAGGCTAATCAAATGACATTAAGACTGAAGACCGAAGTTATACCTTCTCCATAGTATCATTGCTTTTGAAAGGAACTGCTCAATTCAGCAGTTCACACTGAAGTTACAGCTATCTGAAACATTCTCAAGGCAGTAACATGATATATCACATTTGTACTAAAAGTCTTAAACAGAAAGATGTGAGATCAACCTAGCACAGATATAAGAAAAACAGGACACTGTAGAGCCCTTGTGGGACTTCAGTATCACAGTGGTTTCTCAAGAAAATAGATGAACATGACAGATACTGGAAAAAGATTTCAAAACCCCAGAATTTAACAGTGTATCTTACTCCTTTATATGTGACTCAAATGATGTGATGGAAATAAGGCGTTCCTCCAGGACGCTGATTTTATATCTCATATAGAAGGTAGAAAATATTAATACACAAACACTGCAAGAGAGAAAAATAAGGCACATCAGTTAATGGAAACTTTAGAGGTACTTGACAAATTTAATGATAAAAGCCATTTAAAATGTTAGTTGTATATGTTGAATAATAAAAGTATAATTCTTAGAAACACCTCAGGAATACCCATCAATGGCATTCAGACAGTTACGAAAATCTCAGTCTTCACTATGGCTTTACTAAGTGACATGTAAGATGAACTTGCAAGTAGTTAAACTCTTTTAACATTTCCTGAAGGAAAATACCCTTTGCTTTTAAAAGTAAAAGGCCTGTTAAGTAAGCTTGCCCTGGCATTTCTTCTTCTGAAAAGTATAAAGGCTACAATTCCCAATAATTTCCTTTTTTTAAGTGGATCTTAGACTGTCAAAATCCTAGGATTTTCTTATATTTACATATATTAATACAATCTTGGTAATAATTGCTAACTTACAGAAATGCGTAAAATATGAGTACATGGTTCAGAGACAGGAGCTTCTGGGACTTCACTTTGTGGAAGAACCTGAAGGCTTCAGAATGGCCTGCCAGAAAAAGAACAAGTGTTACTTTGATCAAAGCAGACCACAGCACACAAACGGTGTTTTGAAGCATGCAACAGTAATATAAATAGAGGAATAAAAAAGAAAGAGATCTTCCAAATTACATGAACTGACATAACTACGCAAACTTAACTTACTCCATCTGAAGATCTGCCCTTGACTCCTTACCATTTCGAGGAATGTTTCGGGCTTTTCCATCAGGTCCACGTTTACTGTGTGCATCTGAACGGACAGACTTTGCCTCAGCCTTGGAAACTTTCAAGTGAGTCTGTGTCTCAACGACATGATAATCTGTCAAAAGTAAGATTTGTCATAAAGCTGAAATATGAAGTCAAAGGAAGTTGTTGGTAGCTTAAATTGGTCAAGGAGTAGGGGAGGAGGAGGAGGATTTTAAAAGGTGCATTTCTGGTCTGGGATAGAAAGCACCAGTTGGTTTAGTAGCCTTAAAAGAGTTTCCATCGTAATTCCATATTATCATGAAATATAAAGAAACACCTGGACTGGAAGAGGATGATGTATGCTGCACTTACATTTCCAGATCCGTTGAAAGATGGCAACCTATGCCAACTTTGAAGGTTATCACTGAATTTCCAGTCAGAAGATTATACAGGCACAAAAGTCATCCCTCAAAAAGACTGAATATGCTAGAGTAATGATTCCAGATGACTTTAGTAGCAACACCAAATGGAGATATTGCATTGTTCTTTAAAAAGGAGATTACAGCTCCCTTTCCTGACTGTTTTTTAAATGCAGATGATGTCTTGAAAGACATGGGACAGAAAAATCCAGTCACACTCAGGTTTTTTTCATGTCTTACTTGCACACCCTGCACTGCTCTAATGATGCACAAGAAACAGAATCACGAGTGACAGACGTGTTCACCCCCACCCCTCAATTCCTTTTCCTAAGGTGCTTCTTTAACTGGATATTTGTTTTATACTTGTGGAAAACGAAAATTGAAAGGTTTGAAGTAGCTATTAGCTGTAAGGAAGTAAGACAGCCAGTTCAATCATTATTCAGAAGCATTCATGTGGCAAGTGATGACACCACAATTTAGTTACTGCTTCACAGACACCACCAAACAATTAAAAATACACACACAGTAAATACCAAAGACCAATGAAAGCAAATAGCCCCAGATCATACCAGTGAACAGAAGACACACAGGAAAAAAGAAGAGGTAATTAAAACTAACGCAACAGAAAACTGCTATTAAAAAATGATAGTATTTGATTTAAAAGTAATGGTAAAAGTTTCTTATTATATAAATTCTTTCATAGTCAAGATGCAACCTGGAGTAATAACAGCATAACAACACATTAATATGTTAATAGATATTAATTGTACAGCAGAATAATACCCTAGGTTTTGCTAAGAACATTTGGCATGTGCTACATAAAACCAGTTCTATTGTACTTATGAACTTACATGCAGTAAGTTTCTACACAGCATTCCTGCTAATTAGGTGAAGAACTTGAGGCATATAAGAATACAAACAGTAGCGTGAAGAAAGACCAACTTTGGATAGTATCTTCAAGTGTCTTAATAACGGCAAAGAATAAAATAAGGTTTTAAAAAACAAAACCACAAAAACAGATGTCAAAAACAAGTTTTTGATGACCAAAAGCCATCACAATAAAGAATGTTATTTGTATAGATTAGAAGAACTTACACTGTGACTTGAAATACTTTAAAACAGTGGGTTTTGTTTTTCTTTCTGTTTTAAAGGAGGAACATGTCCTACATTGTTATCTCTGAAGTATAACTGATGGGGCATGTGGGAAGCAGATAGTACATGGATAAGCAACCGGAGGCAGTAGTGACAAATCAGATCTGCTGCTGACCAAGTCATTGTCTGAGCCTGGATTGCAAAGGGATATAATAATAGAAATGCAGCTTTGTCGCTTTGAGCAAGACCTTAAAAAATATGTAATTCTCTAGGACTGTGGAGAATGTAGAGTCCACAGATTACAGAAGCAAAATTGAGAGCTAAACCATTCTAATTTTCTTGGGGTCTCACAATCCTACTCACCTTGGAAGCATTCCAGCTCTGGGGTCTGTGAGCCTGTGCTGCTGGACTCTTCCATCTCTTGTCTTCGCTGCTGCACTATTCCATCCAGATCAGAATAGTCTTCATTGAAATCCTGACAGGGAGAGTCACAAGAAAACTCATCCTTGTTCTAAATCTAAACAATCTTATTTCCTCTGAACTCCCTGTAGAAACTGAGCCAACAATTACAGATTTAAAACTATTTAACCAGGAACAATCTCTGATATCAAGATGTTGAGATCAAGTTAGCAAAATAAGCCCCATATGATCACCAGAAATCAAGCCTCATCCTCTGCCCTCCTTTAAATGAAGAGATTAAGTCCGTGTGCAAAATGTTAAGACTGTTAAGCTAGACAAACTAAGAAGTCCAGGACAGGCATTACTAGAATTAAGACTCTGGTCATCACATGTGGCTACACAGCTCTTTCAAATGTCTGAACTGGTTCACAGAGGGAGGACTGCAGCTAGAAACACTTCAAGAACTGCTCATGGCAGAGAAGAAGCAACTTCAAGTCAGTACAGAGCGCTGTGAAACCTGACTGCTGAAGAGATATGTAGAGCACACAGACTTTGGAATATATACAAAGCATACACATGTATATATACTGCCTGTGACCAGATCAAATTACACTTAGGCCAATCACTCTCACTACTTTGTATTGTTAAAAAACTCATGGAAGTTTTAGAAACAGATGTCATGATTTCCTTCAGTTTCTTTTCTTCAGACATCAAAGGTAGTACTTGCAATGAAAGGTGCCATGCAACAAAACAAACATCTAAGCCATTTACCAAAGGCAGAGCTGTAGGATGATCAGCCCTGAAGCTGTTTTCTAGAGAAGAGGGATTAGGACTGTTGCCCATGCTTGTATCCTGAAAAAAGAAACATTAACAAGAAATATACTTAGAAACTACCTAGCATTTAAAAGCAGAAAAACAGTAGCAATGAACACAAAGCTACATACATCTTCACTCCTATTAGTACTCACCTCAAGATGTCTGCAAATAGATTTTAATAGCTTGTAGGTGGTATCTCTGGAGAGTAAGGAGACAAACATGTACTGAAAAACAAAAGTTCCCAAACTGTTTGAGAAAAGGGATACAGTACAAGCTTCCTTTTACCTAAATAAAACTGACAGGTGGTTTTGCTGATGAAGTAACTATTTTCAAGAACTTCCATATAGCAGGAAAAACCTCCACTCCATCTATGCCTGTAACCTGAGGTTAATCACAAGGAACACAGAACAGGCAAATAAAAGTTACCATGTTCTGCTTCAGGAACCAGAGCATAGTCCAGATCTGCTGTTTTTTTAAAAAGACTTTGCATACTATGTTTTATGTACCACCTAAAAAAAACCCACAACAAAACAAACCCAATAAAAAAAACAACCACTTGCTTTTTGTACAGTCTCCCGCATCCACAAAACAGGTTGTTTCTAAAGCTGCTCTTAGGATAATCACATTTTCTACCAATTGATGCAATTGCTATTCCAGAGTATTGCTATTAGCAACTGTATTTTGTGTATCTAAGGTATTGCTGGTCAGGTAAGAGACCCACGTAAATGAAAGAACACTGTCAGAGCTGCCAACAAGGCAGATAACCCTCTGTGCATGCACTTCCTGACCCAGCTGTCTCAGTTCCCCCAGTGCTACTACACAGCAGTCTTGGAGAATGGGGAATGACAGACTACAGAGAGCAAGTGGCAACCAAAGATTCCGTTTCATATTTTCTCACCAAGTTCCACATAGCTCTGTTTACTGTAGATCCAAAGAAAAAAGACAGGGATTTAGTATGAGGAAAAAAAAAAAATGGTCCTTGCCTGTCACAAGTGAGGAAGCAGAAGAAGCTAGGATCATCCTCTAAGAAACCAGATCCTTCAGGGTCCTAAGTCTAAATGCCCACAGGTGACCAATTCCTATAGCTGTTTAAGTAGCTACTTGGCACCTTTAAGAATCCTTCATATTACTGCCAGTAAGGAGGGATCAAAAAAAAGTAGAAAAAAATGAAAAGCAGGCAGGCACAGTGCAGTAGCTTTGCCCTCTGCCAGTACTTACCCTGTCTGTGACTGTTGCTATGATCAGAGCATTTGGCACAAGAAGGGCAGTTTTGGTTTTCTTCAGAAGTGTCACTGAGAGCACAGGTATACTAATCTGAAACAAGATCAATGTAGTGTTAGGGACTCAATACATGCATACAAATCTGCACGCTTTTTCACAAGGAGCCAGCCTACCAACTGTGATAAGCCAGACCTTCAACAGTCTTCACTTAAGGATTTCTCCACTATGTCCCTGATTAATAATATTTCACATGCAACAGGTATGATTTCAGATTATTACTATTTCTTAACTATTTTTACTTCTGTTTTTATCAGATGCCAATCCAGGCTTTTCTTTGTGTCTTTCTTTCCTGAGCCCATCCGGCTCTTCCAAGACTACAAGCTTAGTTCACTGTAGATCTGCAGAACAAAGCAGTCTTAAAGATAGGCTTCTTTGTTTAGAAACAAAACATTTCAGAACACATCAGACAATAGAGGCTTGTTAAAGAATGAACATAAAAGTCTTCTCACCACTTACAGATCCTTTAGTCTGCAAGAAGCACCTGAGTAAACAACTCATCCTTCAGTAATGTTGAAAGATCCAATACCCATGCACCCACTGACTTACTTAAACTGATTCCTGTGTGTGCCATCCAGACTGTCTACACTTACATTGAAAAGTTCTCAGTTTTCCTTCCTGCTTTGTGTTTACATCCAACTGCATTAGCTTAATGCCTGCTAAGTTTCAGAGTATTTCACTTCAGATATTCTGTATGGGCTTTTCTTGTAAAATCCCTTATTACAAAGGACCAAATACCTGCTTTGACTTTCAGTTGAAAAGCCTTGAGCTTAGCAAGGTAGCCAAATATAATAATCCTGGATACATGATTGAGATACAGCTCCTGTTAAAAATTCCTTTGGCACACACTGTCACAACTATCTGAGAAATTTGGAAACAAGATTAAAAGTGTCCAAAGATTGTTCAACAAGCAATGACAGCACTGAATTAAAAACACATCAGTGCAGAAGGAGAATGAAGTTACTCTGTGCAGTTTTATAAAACTTCGTTAACTTTTGTTCAGAACAGCAACACAAAGTCATGAAATGAAAGATTGTTTCATGTAGCAAAAAACGTATTGTTTCATGTAGCAAAAAACGTATTTGTGTACATTAGTCTGGGTGCAAGATTGTCAACCACTGTTGAAGCATGGCCAGTCAAGTACCTGCTTGTCATCCACAGGCTAGAACCTTGCTCTTTACTCAGTACATAGTTTCATCAAAAAAAAAAAGCGTGCTAGCAGAAAAAAAACAACCCAACATAAAGCATATGATTTTACTTACTCTTAGTCTCAGCCCTGGGCCTAAGAATCTGTAAATCTGGTCATAATTTGTTCTATTGATTTTTTAAATTGTCAACTCTATTTGTCCTGATTCAGAAGCCATGTCTTTTGAAAATGTGTAATTAAACAGGTCCTCCACTATACTGTTTCTTCTTAAACTGGTCATTGTATCACAAAGTTTTTGCAACACTTTTCAAAACAGCTTTCTCAGGGAGTGGGGAGAAGGGAGCAGGGAAAAGGGAGCAGCTACAATGTGTGTTTGGTAGGAAAAACCCAGAATCCTCAGGTAGCCAGAACAGAATCTTTAAAAAAAACCCAACAAAACAACAAACCAAACCAAAGACAAATCCAAAGACTTTTCAGCAGAAATCCTGCTAATACTAATGATAAAAAAGTAGCTTAGAAATTTTCTAATTGGTCCCGTTCACCTCAAAGAACTTCAAATCAGAGATGTTAATGGCATTCTACTGCATGCTATTTTGATAGATAACATTACTGTAATCAAGACTAAAGTGTACTTAAGTGGGATTAAGTACTTGCTTACTGCACTGTTACTCCAGCATTAGATTAAAATTGTAAAATCACTTCAAGGTAATTTTTTTCCATGTGGAGTAATAATTATTTCAGGAAACAAGGTTTACTGGCAGGCAACTTGGAAAGCAACTAAAATGCGTAAGAAAATGCTTAGCTCCAGGAAAGACTCAAGGCCAACATACATAGCCAAAACAGAATTATCTGGAAAGACAGTGATGTCTTTCAAAGCCTATCCAATCTTGCAGAAGCGATCTTTTATTTCTGAATATGCACAGTGCTTACACTGCAGACTCAAATCTCCCGACTTGCATGGCTATTCCTTCCAACAAACTTTTCAATAAAAAAAGCTCTGCAGGTAGAAGAATTCATGTTGAAAAATTTATTAGAACACGTAGACATGCTATTTCTCACAATAAAACACTTTATCACTAAGTTTAAACTGTTTTACAAGTTCTAAGCAATAGAGGGTCTTTTTTTGGAAACTTATCCGTGTATTTGACTGCTATGAGTGTTCCTCTTATTGTCAATCTTGATTTCTTCTTCCCCCTCCCGTTACATTATTTTTCATTATATCCCTGATTTTCCTGCTTTTTTTGTTGATGGTATTCCCAAAAACTTGTGCCTGCTGTATGTGACTGAACAGAGCTTTAAATGTGTGTTGCAGGGATAGGGGAAGACAGCTGGAAGTAAATGATCAGTCCTAGCCCCTTCACTCTTTGTTTTCTCTGCAATGTTTTCTGAAAACAATGATCTGGAATTCAGTAATTTGAGATATCACTATAGCTACATTTACAAATACTGTCTATTCTACCCCATCTTGTAATATAGGATTTTTCCCTTTTCATCATATACATGAATATATATATATTCCTGCATTTAATACCCGGTTGACAAAGATAATTTCTTAGTACTATATCATTATCATTCTGCATCTTTTTTTCCAGGTCTTTCTAGTAGAACTCTAGCAAGGAAACTAGATTTTTGTATACATTTGGCCTAGATTGAATTCAGAAATCTGTCCCACAGTTTGAAGTAGCCACATTTGCTCATGGTGAACAGGAGATTGTTAGTACAGCTGCTTCAATTTTAATGAAACTAATTGCCAAGAAAACTAATTATGAATGACAGTACCTAACCATGCGTTAATTTTGATTTCCTTGTTTGTGTCACATGGTACACACCATCCGTACTAATGTACTGCCTATGACTAACAGAATCCATTAACTAGGAATTAACAACAACTCAGCTTCTTGGGCCAAGCAGTAAAACATAATAACCCATAACGTCACTATGAACAATGTGTTGTTAATAATTTTAAGCGTTCTTTAAACCTATTCCATCTTAACATGGAACCTTCTTAAAATCCCTTTCAAAGATAGATGGTGTTCCGTCAAAATGCTTGACAGCAGACAAATGAGACACTGTTCACTCCAAAACTGGTTTCAGCACCCAATTCCCCGACAAAGGGCCTCGATCTAACCAGGAACTTTGTTCAAGGAAGTACCTGAGAAAGAAGCCAAAGAAATCCTCACAGCAAATTGAGCTGTTTCCCAATAAAAGCTCAAAACCAAAGCAGCGCTCATGTAAACAAAGAAAACCACTACAAAAGCTCCAAAACAACAGAACTAGAACACAAATCTTTTTGGAAAGGTTTTATTTTTATCTGTATGCATCTCATTCACCACAGGGGCCCAAACCTTAGGTGGGTCATATCTGCATTAAGAAAGAGTAAATCTTGTAAATGAGGGTCTTCCTGACTGATCATCTCCCATTTCTGCTCTTCATACTAGGCCCACAAGTACAAATCTAGCAAACTGTTTTTTCTTTCCCCATTCTCTGTTTATGCAGAAAAGAAGGAGTGCTAGAAGAATGCCTCAAAGACCTTTGCCACTCAACTCAGAAGCCAGTTTTAGTTCTTCCTCTTTAATTGTCTGAATATACTTGATCCTTCCCTCTAGTTCCCCAACTACATTCTTGTAGTGTTTATATTTTTCAGCCTTCCTTCCTTCTCCTCTTTTCCATACTTACCCCAACAGAGACATTTTTGTACAGCTTGTGCTACATGGGCTTGGCAATGCCCCCACCACTGCATGTCAGATCCTTTCCTTTCATCTATTTTTTTCAGACAGGAAGTCCTTAAGAGAGAGACTCAATCTTTAATAATAATAGAGCTGCAGTTCTAGAGTGACTTTCAGGCATCACTTCTGAACAGTGATTGTACTCAATACTTAGAAGTATTAGCAGTATTCTAGCTTTGCATAATAATGTGAACTTCTGGTGATGAACAAATTGTTAAGGAATAGCATTACTGTTCTGTACATAGAGATTTTACTAACCTTAGTGTCTTTACCAAAAACCTTGGAATGGAAGCAAATCCAGTTTTCAGAAAGGAATAACTTTCCTTGGTACAGAATTTCTTTCTGCAGAGCACAGGTAAAGCCTGAAACAAATAGATACTCTATAATCTTTAAGGTAACCACAACCCAAGCCAACTGTTATCAATTTGGCTTTTGTTTTGCTCTTTTTTAAAAGCCATAATACGTTTAGGTTTATACCTTTTGATAAACATTGTCAAATCTTGAAATAGTCAATAAGTTTAACTAATACTGACAAGCTCAGTAGATTTCACAGGCCTAAGTTTAGACTCAAAATATCTGAAAAACAAAGATTCAAATGCACAGTAACATGCAACTGGCTCCCAGAAACCAAGAATCCTTTCTGAGAGAGCACCACTTAGCTTCCTATAAACTTTTTTACTAGCTTTCAGGTAACTATATTATGTAAATGTAAAGAGCTTAATGAAAGCTTTTAGCTTTAAGCTTTTAGACCTATAGCAGTTGTCTGGACTAGATGACCAACAGAGGTACAACACATGTAATAGTGCCTTTATTTCATAGCCATTGAGCAAACCATTTCTCACTCATGAACTGCTTTCCTTGTATTCCTTTCAAGAAACATTTGTTATATACTATCTATGTAGAATTCACTTGTTATAACTACCACGGAGAACAGTAGAATCTTTAAGTCCTTCTCCTATGTTGAGAGATATTAATTGTTTAGCTTAAATAAGTTTTAATTAGAATAAATCACTTAGGGTTATGATATGGTGTGATTTATGCTGTGTGCTTAGCTTGACTTACAATGAGTAGCTAGATTTGCTGAAGCCTTTAGGCTGCAATAGAGCTAATTTTCTTAGTAATTTTCCTAGTAGCTGGTACAGTGCTGTGTGTAATCTTTTAGTACGAGGAAAATGTTGCTAACACACTGTTTTGGTAGCGTTTTCCCTAAATCTGGGACTTTTCCATTCCCCACATTCTGCCAGGGAGTGCAGGTGCTCAAGAAGCGTAAACCAGAAGATAAGAAGGTGACAATCATCAGCAGAGACTGCAAATCAACAAGGTAAGAGCAGTCAATGGCCCACCTGCCTGGACACAGAAAAAGAACCCAAGAAGGTCTTAGAAGGCCCAAGACCAGTAATGACCATCGCACTAAAAGACATGTGAAGAGCACCTGAGTGGCGGGTGTATAGATCGCAAGCATGTTATTGCCCAGGGGTTTCTTTGTTCGAGGTCCCTCTCTGGAGGCACCCAGTCTGGGCTGATCCTGCTGCTGTGCCTTTCAATTAAATTACTTATTTTTATAAAACCTTCTGCTGCTGGAAATCTAGGGTGGACCCTGAAGAAGGAGGGAGCGCACCCAAGAGTAAGTGTGTATGTGCCACACACGGCGGTCACCTGCTGCGAAGGGACCCTGGTCCGAGCAGGGAAAGACTCAGGTGGTGTGTGTGCAACTCCTTGAAAGGTGTGTGAATGCTCGGGCAGTGGCTCCTTCTTTAACATCCTACCTGTGTTTTTAAGTCTTAAAGCACCATCAACAGCAAAAAGTCAAGCTAGCCACTTGACCAGTGTTGTCTCAATTAAGGAGTGCCTTTAGCAAGAAAGCTTCAGTACCAAAAAAATGTTGCACTAGGTTACTCTGCTAGGAAGCGCAAAGCAGGCTACAATTCCCAAAGATGACCAACATCTGACAATTTAAGTTTTTACAAGATTACAACAAAAACACCCACTGCATGCAGATGAATGCCTTGTAGCTCTAGGCAGCTGGAGTTTAAGGTTTTTAAAATTTAGGTAGTCCCTCTTGTACATCACCACAGTTGGCAGGCAACAACTTTATCTTAGATCCACAGCCAGCAATGACAAGGGGGTTAATACTTACTTTGTTTCAGTGGCTCATCAATGGGAACATCTAGAAACAGCTTATGAAACTGTGCATTTGCCTTCAGCTAAAAAACAAAAAGCCCCACACCCAGAGACACATACCTTATTAGATATTCTTACAATCAAGTGACCCATTCACTTCCTGTCCTCCCAATACCTTCTCATTTTGCCCACTTGTTTTATAATAAATCCTCATTTTTGCTATGTGGTTATTAAGACTGTATCCTGCTTTACCCAGACTCTAACAAACTGATGAAAAAGGAACCTATGTCCTTATACAACCACGAACTATAATATTGCTAAACAAGGGGGCTCTCATGGTAGTTTTGTATTTACTCTTACTATATATAAACAAACAAGTCCATCCGCTGCCCTACCTGATTTGAGGCACGTTTTTTCCTTTCAATCTTGGACTCACTCTTGTTATCCATTGTCAGGAGTGGACTATCTGTGCTGCTCTTTGTCCTGAAGATTAAAGAAGGCATCTCATATAAGCTTGGCCTCAGTTCATTAGTCTTGGTAAGTTACCAACAGGACGTTCTTTTCCATGAAACATATTAAACCTTTAATAACTATTATCTGATTCTTCAAGGATTATGCAGCAATAAAGAGGAGTATGTCTTATTCTTAAACCATGCCAGCCCTCACTGAAAGTTTTCTTTGAATTTAGAAGGAATATTCTAAATTCCTAGTTGTAAGGAAGTAAAAAAATGTTCAAGACATTTTTACAACTTAATGAATTATCACAATGCTTAGCTTCGTGTTTGTTTCTGGTCAGCATGTGAAATACTAACACTAAGCATGTAACATACTAATGCAATATAAAGTAAGATAAAACTTAGTAGCTGATAGTGCAACTTGTACTATAAAATGGGAGATGATCTGGAAAGCGCAACAGAGAAGAAACATAAGTGCACAAGTCAGAGGATGGCTATGGACTGTGCAATGTAGTGTAATGAAATCATTAAGACAGCCAGCAAACCTAGAAGAGATGAAAGGGAATTGTGAGTGCTAGTTGTATAGGTATTTGTACCCGTATAGCTTTAGCCATTCATATTGGAAAAAGAAAACCAACAAAAAACCCAACAACTCTAGAGTAGAACAAGTACAGAGGAATGTCTCTGCAGATGGCTGGGAAAATAACTTTTGTTTGTTTTATATAGGAGAAATTAATGGCATGGACTGTTCACAAAAACAAAAACAGAGGTGGGATAACAGTGTTTCATAAATCAGGAAGAGAAGAACATTATCCATGAGAGCTATTTAGCACAGAACAAAAGCATACCAACAGGCTACAAAAATAAGGTAGCTCTTTTTTACATGCCTTCAGATGCAGACTGAAGAACAGAAGGAAAAACAAAACACAGGACTCCTATACTGAATGACCTGAAGAACATGTTGTGCTAAAGATTAATAGGGAAAGAAAGGTGCTACCAAATTTTCCATTATAGCACCTTATCCTGCACAATAAGTTGTCTTTACTTTCCTAAACTTGAGAGGTTCGGGATTTCCAGTAAAGGGGTGAGGGTGAGAGAAAGAGAACCCACAAGCATAATGGAGACACAGATGGATTTAGGAGATTGTACAGCAGGACTGATTTAGATAGTAGGGGGACTTGCTGCATATCTCAAGTGATCCCTCACAGAAGAAAACTCTAAAATACATGTGTATTTGTGTGCCTCTGTAAATTACGGGTCAAACTCAACTGAACAGTGAGCCTTCCAAAAAACTTATGCCAACCCCTCACCAGCACACAGCTAATTACATTGTATGTGAGAGGAGAGACTGGATGGAGAGTTTGCAATAACAAAAAAAGAAAGTAATCACCTATTTCTTCAAATTGCTTCTCCCCAAATGTGCTTCAGGAAATTAAGTGATGTTTTTTAAACATCTGCGTTGTGAACAAAACCACAGTGTCAGGTAGACTGCTGACTTCTGCATTGGCTGCTCAGTCAACAAAGTGAAAGGGATGCAAAATTTTTACTCAAGACCTCCAAGTAGGGTGTTAGTGTTATTTAATTATCTTTTAGAGGGGTTTCAAATGCATTCCAGTTCCCCAACAAAGGAAGAATGAGTGGTTTTGCAGAGACATTACAGTAATCTGATGCACTATACAGCACAGAGACCAAAATTAAAACTTCTGTCACTGCTTTACCACAGATAATCAATATTCCAGCATGAAAGCATTCTGGGAACAGCCTAGGACTCAAACTGCAGCTCAGTTTGACTGCCTGTAAAATTGACCGTGAAAGGGATGTAACCAGCAGTGGCACCAAACAGTGCAATGTATTTTTCCTAGAACAGGGAAGCTAAGTGAGCCCAAAGTCTGAATTCCCACTATTTTGACTGCTTGTAGTGGGTAACAGAGTAACCCCTGGAAGATGGCTCAGATCCCTGTTTACTTGCACAGTGTGCAAGCTAACCCACAACTGGGATGTCTGATAAATCTTGCCATTCAGCGTAGCTTCTTGAATGGGTTGTAACCATTCTAATTATCTGACTAGAAGAAAATTGACAGCATTTCTGACATTACCTAGCAACATCAACTTTTTTCCGGTCATCAAAATATTCCATTTCACTGGTAGGAGTCTGCAGCAACACAGTAGGCGATTTTCCTGCCTTTCTTTTTTCATCTGTTCCATTTTCTCCATCTGAACTGCAGAGGGGGGGAAAAAAAAAAAAAGGTGTATTGCAGGATTCATACCAATGTCAAGTAACATTGCAACATGTTGACAATACAGCACACATTAAAGAACAAAATTATGACATATCTTTTATATTAAGGTCCTGAAAAGTCTTCATCTACTGACTTGACAGTTTTATACATCTGAACAGTATTCTGAGCTCCACTACTGGAATTTCAGCAATGAGGAGAGGAGTATTTAAATACTGCCATGGATATTTCAGTGCTCATAAAATTTGTAGCTGTAGCTTCCGTTCCAAAGAGAACGCCTTGTTTAGGAAAAATGCATTTCATGTTCAGTACTCAGATCTGATGACTAATGGAAATTAATTTGATTGGTAAGTTGGGAGAAAAACATCCTGCATGACAGCACCTAGCGATTAGCAGATTATTTGCGGCTCAAGGTTGTAACGGGAAGCTGGGTCCTATTTTGCCTCTCACTTACCCATTCTGTGAGAATCCATCTGCAGGTTTTTCACAATAAAGGGTCCTCTCAAAGTATCAAAAGTGCTGGTTTCATTTTACAAAAGCAGCACTGCCACCACAGTGCACTGCCCTTTCACAGCACATGCCACTGCCTCAGAAATATGTGTTAAGGAACTAGAGTCCGAGAGCTAAGCAATGTGCCATCACAGACCTTCCCTGGTTTCTCTTTTCATAATATTCTAATAAAATGTTAGCTCAGAAAATTTACAGGAGAAAAGCTGTCATTATTAACAGGGTCTGAAGAATGACAATACTTCAAAATAAGACATGACAAATACATACACACACCCTCCTTTGGAAGACCAAAGCCTCAGAAAGACTACAGGATGCTCTTAGCATTAAAGAAGCAAGCTAAACTATGTTGCTTGTTAATTTAACGCCTGGTCTGAATGACCCCATTTACAGAACCTTTCCATTATAAAGTTTAATTTCTGCAATTTTATGGCAACAACACAGCAACTGCCATCATGTGACAGTGTCTTTACAGTTTCTTTTCCTACCAAGACAAAAGTTTTGCTGACAGACATTCCCAGACTAACTTAGTGTATTTTCTTTTAGGAAGGGCATTAAAAGCTCCATTGCTTTGATTACACTTTGGTGAATGAGATCAGTAGATAACACCTCACAACATCTTAACTGAGATATAATGAGGTGGTATCCTACCTCGCAGCTAAGCTACAGCTTATGCCACAGGACAAAAGCCATGGAGTTTTGCCTTACTGGTGCTGGGACTTGTTCTCAAGGGGTCTTATGATTACAAATAGCAACTATTCTGCTATCTAATCTTTCCTCAACCCTTAGCACTCCCCACCACAGGCACACTGAATTGACACTTTCTAATTCACACTTTGTGTATAGTTGAAAGGGTTACAGCACTAATAAAGTCAATGAGGGAAAAAAACCCAATTGTTTCCCCATTGCTTCACTTTTGGATCAGCTCTGCCTGACCACAAGGCACCAGCTTTTATTTTCAGCCAACATAAACTAGAATTAAATGGGCAATTCAAGAAATTCAGGTGGAACACAATCTTTCGCCTGAAAAACACAAATAAGCAGTCTTATGCTGTTTGGCAGAGGGAACTGCCAAACCAAGGTGCACCCTGCAAGCATAGGGGAGTTTTTATTCCAAAAGTCTGCAAATCCTGCAAATGCCTTCATCACAGTCTTGCTATCTTGTTATTTTTCTGTTCCCCAAATTCTTGGGCTTTAAGGGAGGCCAGCGAATACCAGACATGAGTGGGACTAGGAACAGGGTGAGGCAGAATTGTCAGGTTCAATCACACATGCATTTCAAAAGAGTAGCACAGCACGGAAACTCTCAAGTGAGTGAGACTACATGACGCAGCATTATTTTTAAGATGTAGCTGCTTGAGCCTGGAGCCTGACTGGCTGTCCATCATTGCCTTGGGCAGCCTGCTATTCATGTACACAGCAAAGCTATCGACCGATCAAAGCAGCCTGTGTCACACCCACACCTCTGTACTGCCTAGAACACGGGTCTTAGCGTTCACTTACACCTGCCAGCGTGGTCAGATGTTTTGTTGCTCTTAAACGCTTTATTTACTTGCCACTCATACTCCCTTTTCCCTCACCCATAAATTAATCCCCACTTTGCAGTTAAACCTATGCACCTGTTCTATGTTGTCTGTCTTCCCTATTAACCGCTACTATTCCGGAACCTCTACTGTCTGAACTCTAGCTGCTTTCAGATGGCAGAGTGCTAGGGCATCTCAACAGACTAATCCTGCTGACTGTTGTGTGCGGAAATGCTGACCTATCTCATGCCAGCCTGATCACCTCTCCAGGATCATCTTCTGCAGTAAGAACAGGAAGAATGTACCCAAACACAGCAAGAGTTTCCCCCCAAACATCTCAGGCATGAGGAGTCTCACCTGTGTAACACATGCCACTGACAGTAGCAACCGGGTGTGTTCCTACTAGCTGATATGTTTTTGCTATGTCTATCCTTCACCCCACCTCCCATATGCCCCCTTCACGTAATGAAAAACTACAGAAGGATTTGTCCTTATATTTCTGATAACTATAGCTCCACGCAGCTTCTAAGTTCCTAGTAGGCGTCTTTAAAGTATCAGAAGAATCTTAGCCGACCTTCTGAAGAAGGAAAGATCACAGGTATGACCTAAGAACAGTACAATATTGTTCATCAAATCACAAGCAAATTAAAGCACTCCTTACATTTTCATGTGTGAGTCAGCATTCATAAATGCTTTGTAAAAAGAGCATGAAAGTCAGCAATCCATGAAAAAAAAACTTAGATCAAGTGCACTTAAGAAACAAAGTGATGCTCATTACAACTGTCAGCAATAGTTGCATATAAGTGAACTGTATTTGCATATATCAGGGCAAAGCATGTAAACTTTGTGACATCAGGACTTTATTGATATGAAAATACACATTTTTCAAATTGAACATATATTATTTCGTACTACTACCAAGCCCATTTAAAAAAACAGCTAGAAGAGAAAAAAAAGTTGTCTTTAGTTTCCAAATAAACAACAGTTGTCATAGGGAGTATTTTCAAAGCCAAGGCTTGCACTTACTATGGGATATCTTGTATCTAAGCAAGTTAAAATAAACATTAGTTGCAAGCACTCGTAACTAAACTTTTTGCAAGAAATGTTTCTTTTCCATTTTTAAATATTATTTAAATTTTAAATATTATTTTAAATTTTTAAATATACATCAATAACTGAACTAAGTAATTTAAGATTAAATCACAGAAAAGGGAAAGTGCTATGAAATACATTAACCAAGGCAGTGGACTATTTCATTCTACTGAAGTGTTCAGAAGTACATTACTCATCAATGTAAAAATAAAATAAAAATTTAAATAAAAATAAAAATCAGAGGAACTTCATCCCTTCTGATTTGAATGGTTTCTGTGAAACAAACTTTCTGACAGACGTTGTATGTCAAGTTCCTCATACTGCAGGAAGTTTTCTGAACCAAAAAGTTTTCTTGTTTGGTGCTGATCTTCTCCAGGACCTGAAAAATTCACACTTCCTGGGAAAATTATGCCCCACATTAATGGGGATTTTTCAAGAGGAAAAAAATTAAAGACAGTAAGGAAAAACAAACATTTTCCCTGTTCCGTTCAAAATTAGTTTGAATAAGAAGCACTGAACAGAAATAATGTCAGAGATGTGCCAGTAGGCCACAGTTTGGAAAGTGAGCCTTAAAGAACAACTGCTGTCTTTGGCAACCCCAATGTAGTCTTACCAGACATGAACACTTCTCAAGCATATGTAAGAGATATCAAAAACTCTAGAACTGTACAGTGGTTACAGTCTTTAATTCCCCACAACCACACAAACCTTTCTACAAAGCTTCCTCAGAGCCACCCCAAAGGATGCCCATGCTACTCGGTCCGCATGATAACAGGTCTAAACAGTTCAAAAGCCACAATAAGCTGCGACAAAGCAGTCCACAGGTCCACAACTGCCGATCAGTTATGTAGGAGGAAAAAGGCATCTTAAATAACCAGAGATGTTAGCTACAACTTCAATTGTTTGCAAAACTGCAGCCAAACCAATATTTCCCTAGGGTTTAATGTGAGTCAGCATTGCTGCAACAGTCCCTCTGTGGATGGAGCATACACATTGGATCATCATGTTACCTTAGAAGCCCTATTCCCCTCCTTTGTCTCTTTTATACAAAAAGGATTAGTTTTGCAACAGCAGTTAGACTGCTGTATTATTGCAAATCATCAACCAAAAGAGTGTGGAGTAATTTCTCCCCTACTGTCCACACCAATGCTAGGTACAACATATGTAGAAATGTGCCTCACGAATACAATGACATTCTGTATCTTTTGGTTCTGTTGGGTAGCTATTGATTTACTGGGTAGCTGTTAGCAGACCAGAATGATTTGATAAAGGAATCAAAGTAGTGTGAAAGACTTTGGCAGGCTTAAAAGCAGCATAGAGGAAGCAGGATGAAGAGATTTATCTAGGCAGCATCCAGCAGATGTACCGACAACATGCTTCAAGCACAGATGACTGCAAGGGGGTAAGATGAAATGTGCTAATGCTTGAAAGGATACCCTACTAAGCATCCTGCAGGCCAGAAGCCTCCTCCTCAGCACAGACTGTCCTTGACCTATCACACCCTGAAGGAGCAATCGTCTCAACCTTCCTTTTGCTAGGCCTAAAGTCTTAAGTCTTAAATCTTGTTTCAGAAGGTATGTCCCATCATTCCACTAAACATCTTTTTTATGCCACACTGGACTGAACAAACCATTTTTTGGATATGCAATCAGAATCCAGAGTGCTTTATCGGATCAGCTTGCTTTCATACCTTACACAGTTGAATTACTTCACCCCTGGACTGAAGAAAATACTTTTTCCATTGTAAACTCTCCTGCTGTCCTCTTCATAGCAGATTTGAGTGGTCTCTGTACTGGATAAACTAACAACACTGCTCAAGTTGAGGATTTATATGTTGTCTGTTTCTATAAAGTCTGGTCACTCAGAGGCAAAATGCCTCCCACATTTCTACAGCCATGCTCCAGTTTTACATGGCACAAGGCACTGTTCATGGGAGAAAATCTCCTAAAAAACACATGCCTCAGAATAAGGCTATGATTTAATCTGCTTCTAAGATGAAGTATCACTTTTACCATGTAAATATTTGGCAAAAAGCCAAACAGTGACTATCGAGACTCCAAAACTATCAAAACAGGCAGAAAATAAGCTACAGCTACCCTAATCACAAAGGAGGAGAGAGCTGCTTAACAGTCGCTATAATAGACATTAAGGATAGCCATAATGTATGCATTCGGTACTTGTATAATTCCATATACTTAGTACACAGCCTGTACTTAAAGATGAAAAGTGAAGGAAGTAACGCAGCTGACTCTGAAGTACAGCGTTTCTTATGTATTTTGTATGATAGATAGACAGCCAGCAGATGTATTTATACTGAATATGGAGAGCAGCAAAGCATTAATGAAGGAGCAGAAATGTGAAACCCTGCATGAGGGAAAGGGTCAGTTTGTTAATATGAATAGGTATGAACCAGACTGAGATTTAACTACCTCAGGTTGTTCAAGAAGCAGGCTCATTCTCTTCTCATGAGATCACAGTCAAACATAGCATAATGGAGGCCAAGTTATCCAGCTGCACATTAATTGAATATCATATGCATATGGATGGGCACACACACATATACATCACATGTTTCTCTATGCATTTCTAGGATGCAACAGGTTCGCAGGCTCAGGTGGAATCTCAATGTCAGCTAGCACCAAACGATGAACCAACCCAACTGTTAAAGACTTTTTAAAATTGTAAATCTTATTTTATATATCAAGGTAATTAATGTCAAAATATTTACTGTGTTGTATTTCACAGCTATCTCTTGGAACACAATTACTCACCTGTGAGTAGTTTTGTATATCTGTGTTGCTATATTAAAAGGATGAATGAAATTTTCAAGGTAATACTGACCAGAAACTCCTCCATCACTGTTCAGGATAGAGAAAGTCAGGGTTTTTTCCCTCAACTGAATAGACACTTCACATAATAACCAGATCAAGTTTCACACTACCTTACCACTTGGACATCAGCAAGATCACTGTGACACTGCAGACGTCATTAGCAAGTATGTAAATTCTCTGCTCTAAATACCATCTATTATTAACTGGCTGTATTCCCTGTCTAATCAAAACCAGACTGCTATCAAGTTCCATAGAAAAAAAAAAACACAGAAGAATTCCCTGTGCTGTGAAACATGAGACACTATAACAAGATATTTTATTAAGTTAACACTAGAACAGGAACATAAGCCATTTAGTTCTCTTGGCTTTTCAAGAGTTTCCATTTCAGGTATCCACTTCAAAAAGCAGAAGCCCTCTCATATGTATCTTCACTCAAATCCACAAGAGTCCCATGATGCAGTTTTCACGGGAGTCTCAGCAGGTTGACCAACAACTGTTTATCTGAACATAGGCATGGCCAAATCCAGCAAATGACACAAAACTTCTCAACAAACACATTTCTGAAAAAAAGAAGTAAAGCAAAAGATCTTAGGGGAGACACTCATTCACATCTACTTTGGACTGGAGCATGTGTTCTTTTCATTCTCCAATTTGCTGGCAGCCTTTAGGTGGAAAGGTTTTGCTGTCACCTAGTTCTAGCCTACCTTATCTTCTAACCCAGAACAAGACAAAAAACATGATCACACTTCCTACTGAAGAGGAAGTGTGCAGCCTTGGATCACATTTTTATCTCTAGCTTCCAGCAGTAACAGGAAAAAAGGAAAAGAAAGAATTCCTGATCTACAACTTATTCAGGATACAGAAAAGAGGGCAAAGGCAGTTAAGTGTCAGGTCTACCAATTGTTCTATACTGAATTCAATAAAAAAGATAAATACTGCATCTATACAACACATCTATATGTTCAGTATGACCTCACAGGCATCAATCAATTAAATCTGCTCTGTAACTCAGGTAGAAACAACACAAATCTCTCTCTGGAACAACACAAGCATCTTTACAAATGAGCCCTGATCACCAGAGCATAAGCATAAAGGTTTGGCCTCAGTACCTGAAGCTACATCTCTGTTTTCTGGAAGAACTCCAGGGAAACATGCCTCCACAGGATACAAGACTTGGCTTGCAGTTTTCCATCATTAACTGTGTTTTTGGAAAAAAAAAAACAAACCCCAAACAAAACCTGAGTAGTTATATCAGACTGAATTAGGATTTAAAAAAAAAAAAAAAAAAAGNTTAGAAATGATAGCAGAGGTTTGGGAGCAATCCTACCAAGACCTTTATTCGTTTCTCTGCTGCTCAAGAAAAACAAAGTTAAAAAATAAAACTGCCACAAATCACTTGATCAGAAGCTTCTGTTTTATCGCACTTTTAGAAATAAAGACTCAGTATGCTGTACACAAAGTGTACGGGGGAATCAATATATGGGGGAAAAAATAATTTTGGTTCTTCAGACAGGGTATACAGAAAGAGAAGGATGTTTGGGGTTTGATCATCCAGCAGTTTCTTTGAGAACCACAATTGACAAAAGATAATCCACAGTCATGCATGAGATTTCTCTGTTTAAAAGGCAACATTAATTGAGCACAGAAGATGTAAAGTAGTTATTCAAGGGATGCCTGAGCACAACATTTTTTGTAGGTTCCCCAGCAAGAATAGTGCACAACAAGGCCTAATGCAAAACACTAACTGAGATGAAAATGAGCATCTAACTGTGTTCATTTACCCTGTTTCATCACACCTTCGATCAAGGATGGAAGTGGATCAAAGTGAAATCACTGTTGGAGGTTCGCTGTTCACCAAGGGTCTGGCAATGCTGAATTTCCCATAATTATCTTTGCAACCTTGTAAGATTTTTCTTACAGACCTGCCTATGTGTTCATGGAAAAGACCAGAACAATGTAGACAATCTAATACAAAAGCTATTATTTCACAGTAGCTACTATACTAGCTAAATACTAGCTTCCAACAAAGGGTCTAACCCACACTCATCACAACAGTGCCTTTGACTGTGACACTGCATATAACGAACCATTTTCTTTTCAAAGTCCAGAAAAACTTATTCTTATTAGAATCAGATGTGACACATGGTGGCCAGATCCCTGCTACAGCCAGCTTTACTTTCTATTTTCTGCGTCACCAGGGCACTGAGTCTGAATGCTCTGTAAGCCTCCTTCTTCAGTATGAGCCTTTCCACTGGCCACACTCTGTACTCTACGGCGACACTCACTCTCTCCTATGCTGGCCATAGCATATTCACATGTATTGTAAAATTGCACAAAACCAAATGCGCATATACATAATTTTCTTATTTACTGGACTTTTGTACTATAACATTCCTTCTTGTCCAGAAAAAGGCTGAACAAACCTAAAAGGCTCTTCTTGAGCTACTGTGGCATAAGTGGTAGCTACAAAATTACCATCAAGCCTCTCCCCTACATGGTTTATCTTTCATAACCCAGAAGAAGATTCCCAGAGGGCTAAACCACTGAAGTGCCTACAGAAATGGATCTTTGTAGATGGCATGCCTAGGTATGCTTGGTTTTTTTGGGGTATGTCAGGAACTGTTGTTTCATAGTAAGGTAACTAGAAGGCCTTCCTCCCATCTATCCACAGACCAGGAAGGTCTCAGTCTGCCTCTGCATCCTCTACCCTACCGAGTTTCTCTGCTGACTCTCTGCAACCTGCACATTATTCCTTGTCATTCTTTCTGGAAGCTTATTAACCTCCCTCACCTTAGTGTGCTATTTTTCAAGGACAGAAGCAGAAGCCAGACAGTGACAGGTAGAAGTTTAGTTAAAGGAAGTGAATACTTTGGTACAGCACTGAAGCTCAGTTACCAGGGGATTAAGAAGAGGTTACAGTGTTCTCCTTGTACGTAGCCGTATAGCCTCTGGTCCTCCCTTTTATTCAGATGTCCCACCTCCCAGTACTTAATTCCATTACTGTAACAATCACCCCAGCATGAGACAGCACACTATCCCATTTTACAAAGAGGAGACAAGGGCCCTATACAGTGGGCTGGCAAGGAGCAGTTGCTCATGTCCTGCTGGAATCTTGCACAGACCCTTGCATTATCTGGAAGGAAAAATGGATGTTTTAAATATTCATTTACGGCTTTCTGGCAAGAAAAGTGTAATCTGTCTGTAATTTTGCTCAGAGATCTTCTAGATAAAGCAAGAAGTTTCTTTTCAAGGAAAAGTGGAGAAGCAAGGAAAGAAAACTTGTCCTGATATATTCCTGTTATCTGCAGAGAAACGATTTGCTCTGTGATGACAATATTTGATGACACTTTTGCTGATCAGCCTAGCTGGACCCAGACAGCTACCCATACGTTTTGGTTAAAGTAAGTACTACAAAAGAGGTCTGTAAGGATTGCTAGACCAAACACAAGATCTCTCTGGCATAACAGTAATACAAGTGTAAAAAGGCTAACTGGAAGGGATATATATGGACTTGGCAACAGCTATGTACATAGCATGAAGATCATTAGTCCCAGCAGTAGTATCATTAGATAGGCACAAAATTTCTAACCACATGACTGCAACATTTATGGAGATGTGGTATGAAGACAATAATCTGATACTATGTTTATGCATCACCTGTCAAACACTAGCACTAAATCCCGCTGCCCAAAGCTTATCTGTAGTATTATGTTGCCTGACAAGCATTTCTCACAGACTGCATATAACCAGTAAAGGCAGGCCATTTGGGAGTATTTCAGATCAGTCAATGAGGCACTTCGGTACAAAGAAGAGGCCTGTTCAGATTCATATTGTGCATTTACACATGACAATTATTTTTAAAAAGCTGCTTTTATAACTTAAGCATGTATATACAGTGAACAAAGTAAGAAGGACAGGAAAAAAGTAAAAAATAAGAGCAATTAAAACACATCATCATGAGCAAATGGAGGTCATCGAGATCGGAAACCTCTTTTCTGTCACAACTTGAATTTAAATGTTCCACTTTGCAAGCCTATCATTCTTTTCAGATCATGCATTACAACTTTTGCTATAAAAACAGGGGAAGAATTAGCAGGGAAGAATTAAAAAATAAGATACTTAATACGTGTTAATATCTTAACCCACTGAAAGTACAGAACATGAGTAATGTAGGCACACACCCACACCTTCTTCCCCCTTTACAAATAAAAAGTGGAAGTTTGGCTGCTGGAAAGCAGTTAATCTGGATGAAAGCTGAAATAAAACTTTGAATCAGTAATAAATAACAGCCTCTCTCTTCTCTGCATTTTATATTTCTCTCAAGTAAGAGAGTTTAGGAAAAAAAGTTAGTGAGTTGTGATTATGCACAGGTCAGTCAGTTAATTGTCTTTTAACCTATCAACTGATAAACACTTATTAGGAAACATCTGTTATGGCAGCATAACACATCAGACAAACAAACCGTAAAAATCACATTCTCTCTTTTCCCAGAAGTACATAATTTGCCTGTAAGCATTTTCCACTGCTTTCAGTAACATATTTTCCCCAGTAACTGCAACGTGGTTTTGCTCAAAAAAAAAAAAAACTAAAACTTTTCCATACCTTTCAGAGTTTTAAATCCCAGCCTCCTCATTTCTTTAAGTTACACTCAGTAACCGGACATTACTTTATGCTCTAACTGTAAGGGGACAGAATGTGCCACTTAATGTTAGCAGCATCTTACCATACAGTAACTCAGCACAGATTTAATGGTACTAGGCCAAATACTATCTGTGGAAACCAGAAAATGCTATATTGACTTCAACAGAAGCAGGTGTGTGTAGAAGCAGAAGGATGCCGACATGGAATATGAACTGCTCATTATTACAACTCTGCCATTTCCCAATAACCTACCACACTCTGTTTTCAGTGATACAACATCTGCTCCACCAGCTGTCTCTGCAGTGGGGCTGAGAGCTTCTGAGGCAGGCCCAGTGCCACCACAAACATAACACACCCCGCTTTCAAGTCAGAAAAATAAATATCCTCTAAATACAATGCAAGGGTTAATTCCTTTGTGGTCCGAGGCCACATCACGATGTAATGGTCAGGAAACACCCCTCAGAAGGTGTTTCCTGTCCAGGAACTCTTGATTTGCTTGGGAGGTACTCCACGTAATGACAAAGTTTTGGCAAATCGCCATTTTGGGTCCGCATAATAACAGTGCCCATCTTCCACAGTGTTCTCTCTAGGGTTGTACAACCCCAGAGATGCACTGCAAACTTTGCAAAGATGTAACTATTGCTAAACATGCCAGAGAAGCCCATTTTCTAAATCAGTATGAACATACTTAACTCTTTCTGTATAAAGTTCCCTGAATCACTGGCAGATAAATATAATCTTCTCAGAGCTAATCTTGAAATACTTAAAAAAAAACCCCAATCCAATAAAAAAAACCCAAAAACTTCTACAGCTGCAATCCTTCAGAAGCACCTATCCACCAAGGACACCTTTATGGTAGCAGCAGAAACATATCAAGCTATAAAGTTCATCTCTAAACTAAGCAACATTTTAAGCATACCTCCAGGAAGTACAGATTACAGTACATGGATAAATCTCTCTCCTCTGAGCTTTGCACAACACTAAAAGATTCCTTAAGCCTCTATAACTCTGCTAGGATTTTTTTTCAAAGAGGTCAGCATGAGCTCCGTTCATCGCATATTGTTCCCCAGAAGAACACGAAGGGAATGAAACTCCACCACAGCCACACACACTTACTTATGAAATTTTCTAAAAGCAAAACTTTTCAAAATTCACTTCTAACTGAATCAAACCAAGATTCTGTTCTTGTTCTTCAGCTGAACAAACCCTTCAGTAGCTTCACGTTAGCCAAACCAAAGTTACTTGGTTTCTGAGGTTAACTCACAGTTAAATGAGTATGATGGTTTCTCAGAAGGATCGGTCTATCAGTTAAACAGGACTGGCAAATAAATTTCAGCTTTGTTTCCAGACAGCAAATGCCTAAACAATCTTCTAGTTTAAGACAAAGCATTACAACTTTTTTGCCTACTCCAGTCTTTTCACCCTCTTGCTGCCCAGGCTAGTATTGCTGAGCACTGTAGCTTGCAGCATAACAGACTGTCTAGCTTTCCTCTGAACAGCAAAAATTGACAGCTAAAAAAAGGAGAGTCATAGTGAGCGAGACTCACACCGGTTAAGACTGACCTCACTTCCACAACTGCAGCTGATTCAGCACTAAAAGATTAAACACCTGGGGACACAACAGAGGGTCAGCTGGCGCATGTGCAATGCCTCTGACATAAAGCTTTCTATACCCCATCTTGAACTCCTAGTCCCATTTTCAAGAGAAAAATCAGATACAGATCTTGCATACCTGAAGAACTTCATTAAGTTCATTGGCATAATTCTGTGTGGAGGATCAGGACCCAAGGCTTGAAGTCAGAAGGCTCTAGGGAAGGTCAGGGAATTATGTCTCATTTGTAACATGAAGTCACTGATGCGGCTACACCATACAGTATAAAGGACACTTAGAAGACACTTTGATTCCCAGTGCTCTCTAACAAGCAAGTTATTTGTGGTAACATATTTCACTGTGATACATACTTTGAGAATACACCTGCTTAGACACCAGGGATACAACAGTTGGGGAAAAAAAATACACAGACCTCCTCAGAGTTTCTTTCCAGAGAAAGAGCTAGTTGCTGGTAACGTGTTCTTCTTTCTCCCCGAGGCTGTTTAAGATTAAATCTTTGTGAAGAAAAGTTATTTGGGAGGGGAATGATCCCAGATTAGGAGAAAATACTTTTTTTTTTTTTTTCCTGAGGAGAAAGCCCCAGATTTTTTAGTTTCTTCTTTCGCAGATGCTTAACTTCTCAAACAGCATCCTTGGGACTGCCAAGTCCCACGTGAATTGGGAACCTGGTATGGAATGGGACAGCTGCTTGATTCCAGCAAGATTTTCACATGATGGTCATTACCATGGCATACAAGCACCTGAACAACTTGAAACCTCCACAGGAAGCCAAAGACCAATGCAGGACATGCTGCCTTTAACCCCTGACGTTGCCAGCCACCATCAGTGGCTGGAAAAGTCAGTGGCGTCAGGGGAGTGCAGGGAGTCCTGCCACCCGTGGAAGAGGAAGCCCTCTGACTTACCCACCTTCCATCAGTTAGCCTAAGCAGGCTTTACCAGCCAGCAAGGCCACCTCTTCCTCGCGAAGAAAATACATTAAGTCTTTTTGACCTCTTCGTCTGCTCAATTTTTACAGTACCGCTCAGGTTATAAGGCAGAAGGAGGCTGGGTATGTGTATGGCCACGCCGGGCGAGGAGCGTGGTGGGGAACCACGCCAAGGCAGGCGGGCGCCCACCACCTTGCCAGAACGGCCTGTCCCGTCTCAGGCGGGGACAGGAGTCAGACTGCACTCCCATTTTAATGCATCTTGCCTGCATCGAAGTTCGGGAACTTCTGACGAAGTTCTGGGTTTTCTTGGCACCGGGGGGAGAGGATCGCAGTTTGCCACAGGAGCCCATGCGCGTTACAGTGAGTGATAAAGCACAGCTGCTGGATTCCCGTGCCACGGCAGAGAAGGATTTCCATGCTGTTGCATGAAGTTACCAGAAGCAACGTTTAATACGCCTTCCTCCCGAAAGTACGACTTCGGAGTTTAAGGCCGTGCGCGGGGCCGCCCCCTGAAGGGCGCAGCTCTCGGCTGAGAGGCGATGTTCGCGCTTAATTTAATCCGGGACCCGGAGACCCCTTAGCGACTCTTCCCCAGGAACTTCAACTAAAACCCACACCCAGAGAAGCGCAGCCCCCGCCGTCCCCAACGCTCGCCGCCCCCGCCGCCTCACAGGGCCCGCCCGCCGCCGCCGCTCCGCCGACTAACTCTCCGCCGCCGCCTCTCCCCGGCGGGACAGCCCGGGGAGAAGCCGCGCCCCCTCGTAGGGCTGCGGGGGTCTCCGCGGGCGGCCGTCCTTCCCGCTCCGGGCAGTACTCACAGCCGCAGGGCGCCCCTGTTTTCCCGCCTGCCGGCGGCCCGCACAGCCTTCGGCTCCTCCGCATCGCACCGCTGCTCGGTCATGAGCACCATCGGCGACGGCACAGCACCACACACCCCGCCGCCGCCGTCCCACGGCACTCAACCGGCGGGCCGCGCCGCACCGCACCGCACCGCACCGCCCCCGCCTCGGCCGCCCCGCCCCGGGGCGGGCCCCACCACCGCCGCCGCCGCTCTGGGCCGGTCGGAGCCGGAGTGGGGGCCCGCGGCGGGAAGCCGCGAAAAACCGGTTCCGCCTGTCGGTCCGTCCGTCCGTCCGGGGCTTGGCTGCCGCCCCGGGGAAGTCGGCACCGGTTGCGGCCGCGGAGTGACTGACGCGGCCGCGGTGTCGGCGGGAGCCGGCGCTCCCTGCGCGGCCGATCCGTTACGCGCCTTAAATTATTCAGTCAGGACGTTGCCTCGTGAGCCGCTGCCTCCCGCCGGCTCGAACAAAAGGTGTCCTTAATGTTTTATACGGGGGGGGACAGGAGATGCGGTTTCACACACGCACACCCCCCACACGCGGCCTGTGGAGGGAAGGTGGCGGTGTCCACGGGGCCCGGGCCGGGGCCGGCGGCCTGAGGTGAAGGCAGCCGGGCCAGGCAGGGTACGGCGCGGCCCACACGGCTGCCTGGCCCAGCCTGGGAGAGAGTTCGCAGGCCGGCAGTAACTCGCAAAAAAACCCGGTTTTCCACAGGTTTCTGTCACCGCGTTTCCACGGTGTCTCTTTGAAGCAGGCGGTAGCCTGAAAACGGGTGCTGGCCTCCAGATAGCGGCACTAACACGAACTTCCGTGGCGATTAGCTGATGTTTCCCTCTGTGGCTGCCTCAGGTGGTTGTGTTGGGGTTTTTTTTTGGTTTCCTTTCTCTTCAGCAGCACCCCCGGCTGGTTTCTCTGCCCAGGAAATGACCTAACGTTGCGCAAAAAGCAGAGCGAGCTGTAGCCTTCCCCCCCGCTGTCGCTGGTGGGGCTGTCGGGGACGTGTCCTGCCCGCAGGAAGGTGCAATGGCAGCCTTTTGGGACAAGTCATCTCACACGGCAGACACAAACTGTCAACGCACACATGAAAAACGCGCTCGTTAACCTGGTTAATAGCCGAGTCGGTGTTCCGTTTGGTCAGCTAATACTTTCACAAAGCAAAGATGGAGCCTGTGGCTGTAAAGGTACAATCTAAGGAAGGCCTGCCTTGGGATGAGAGTTCAAAGTAACATCTCAAGAAAAAGGTCTCTTTTCATGGTTTAATGTGTTAGAATATACGAATAGAATTAAAAATAGAGTATGCTACGTTTTCTTCCTGACTGCCAGACTGTTCACAGGTGGTAAGGGCAGAATATGTACAGGAGAGTGGCCTCTGCTAGTGGACATCATGGTAGGAGATAGATACCAATGTGCATTTCAGATTAAAAGATGTATGAAGCAAATCAGTCAACCTTCCCGTGGCATTGTTAGGATTGCTCGATACTTACACAGTATTTTAAAGGTGCAAGAACTAAACATTACGTATGGTTGCAATATATTCAGGAAATCAGTAAAAGGAAAAAGATGTTAAAGGTGAAAAGGCTCAGGACTGCCGTAGCTGCTTGGGCACACACAGCCTGCTGAAAATGTGAGATTGCAGTACGGTCTTAGCTAGACCAGGTGGGTTTAATTAGCTCCAGTCCAAGCAAATTTAAAGACTGTGTGCCAAGCTACATAGAAAGGAAGACATTTAAAATGGCTGTATTTCTGTGAGACACCATTAACTAATGTTTATGTATTATTTAACTGGAAAAACAAGACATATGTGGAAAAGAAATGAGATGTAATTCAGACCTGTTAGGTCCTGTACCTGTGAAACTTTGCTGCCTTATGATCCCCTGTGGAGCACCTGAGCAGGTTTGGCACTGCATGAAGAGCGTCTCCCACTCCCTAATGTCAGACACAATTTGTGGCTATATAGCAGCATCTCATTTATCCAAGAGATAACAATAGGCTCCATTTCAGCTGTGTGGGCTGTGAGCAGAGCTGGAACTGAAAGAGCCAGGGAAGGCAGGGTTGGCATCCTGTGTCTGTCTGAACCCAGGACCCTTTGCTGGGGTGCAGCAACCAGTGCAAGATTTTGGGTTCCTGGGGAATTGTTCTCATATCACTGTGCACTACTAAGACATGCACAGTATGTCTGAAATCATTATCAAAAGTGACTGCCTACCCTTCATCTCATTTTTGGAGGCCTTTCATTGCACTAGAAAGGTATCAGTTGCTATTTTTGTCCTAATTTTGAGGCTGAAGGTTAAATAACGCTTGTCTAGCTCTACCCCCTCCAGCAGAACAATGCTGGTTTACAGTTGGTGAGAATCTGACTTTTAGATATTTGAACACGTAAAATCAGCTGCCTTTTGAGTGCTTAGATTTTCAGTCTCTGTCAGGTTTAGCTACAGGAGATAAATGTACCGGTGACTGTTGTTACTGTTTGTTCACTCGTCTCCAGAAGTTCCTGCCTCTGCCATTGGTGAAAGAACTGGAAAGGAGTGGCTTGGTCCCTGGAGCTCAGTCTCTGTTTTATTGTTGTCTGGCTCTGTTCTCAAGGTATGCAAAGCCCTCTGTTTTAATTAGTCCAAGTATTTACTGTAGAAGAAACTTATATTCAAATAAATTGATGCCTGCAGCCTAGATACTAAAAATGAATCTGTACTAAATACTGTGTTCCATATCCTGATATCTTAACTCTTGTCAGAGATGTGGTTCTGGCAAATTTTCAACACGTACCTCCTTAGTGCATTTTGTTATTACCTGTCAATGACCTTTGAAGTAATAAGCAATGGCTAGAGCTTGTGGTTTTTGGAGGATTTGAAAAAGAAACTCTGTAGCCAAGCTTTGTCAAAGTGTGCATGGTACAGGAACTGCAGAGCAGGAGGACACACTCCAGAGTGATCAAAGACCTGAATGCCAGGATTCTCAGTAATATGTAGTGAGGAGTGCCTTATATCAAACAATGAAATATGCAGCTGCTCATGTAGGTGGAATATACTTGAAAACGCTATACTTTTATTTTGATATGCTATGGCAAGTCTTACACATGCAAAAAAAGCACAAAGGACCTTTTATAATTATACAGTTATAATTGCTCGTGTGTACAGATACAGTAAAGCAAGTATGTGAAGACCAAACTGTCACCAACAGAGACCCATTGTTGTGCGAAAATCTGGACTGTGTTTTTCTCTAATTGCTGAAGTGCAGATTGGGGAAAGAAAGAGAAATTAGTGTACTATAAAATTACTGATTACTGTTTAATGCCTACGGTACTCGTGATGCCATGTAAGCAAAAGTTGACATGTTCCTGCTCTGAAGAGACTACATTAAGCCTCAGAGTGAGTTGAGTGCTTTCTACAATCAGGACCTTCAACATTATGTATAACACGGCAAAGGATTTAAAACTGGAGAAGAAATAATAGGAAAAACTTTAATTGTGAAATAAGATTTAAGATACATATAAAATCACAGAAAAGCAGAATGGTGAGAGACTCACTGAGTCATGAAGTTCAATCCCTATCCCAAGGCAAGGCCTGCTATTCCTTGTCATAGAATCATAGAATTGTCTAGGTTGGAAGGGACCTTAAAGATCA
>RSEF01000031.1:64582655-64657032 GCA_003993805.1 Himantopus leucocephalus
CAGCAGAAGAAGTTTTCCAGAAAGGTAGGAAAATAATTAAGATAAGGAAAATAATTAAGCCTAAACCATGACAATGTCACCGACAGAGATTTAAATAGTACTGGTCCCAATACTGACCCCCGAAGAACGCCACTTGTCACTGGACACCACTTGGACATCGAGCCATTGACCACAACATTTCGAGTGCAGCTATCCAGCCAATTTCTTATCCACTGAGTGGTCAATCCATTAAATCCATGTCTCTCCAATTTAGGCACAAGGATGTTGTGCAGGACAGTGTCAAATGTTTTGCACAAGTACAGGTAGAGGATGTCGGTTGCCTTTTGCTAATCCACAAACGCTGTAACACCATTGTAGAAGGCCGCCAAATTTGTGAGGCATAATTTGCCCTTAGTGAAGTCACACTGGCTGTCACCAATGACCTCCTTATTTTCCATGTGCCTTAGCAGAGGTTCCAGGAGGATCTGCTCCATGATCTTGCGGGTCACACAGGTGAGACTGACCAGCCTGTAGTTCCCAGGGTCCTCCTTTTTACCCTTTTTAAAGATGGGGGTTAAGTTTCCCTTTTTGGGAACTTCAGCAGGCTTGCACATCTTCTCAAATGTGATGGATAGTGGCTTGGCAACTTCATCTGACGGTTCCCTCAGGACCCATGGAAGTATCTCATCAGCTCCCATGGACTTGTGCACCTTCAGGTTCCTTACATGGTCTTGAACCTCACCTTCTCCTACAGTGGGCAGTTCATTCTCCCAGTCCCTTCCTTTGCCTTCTGTGACTTGGGTGGTGTGGTTAGAGCCCTTGCCAGTGAAGAACAAGGCAAAAAATTTGTTGAGTACCTCAGCCTTGTTCATGCCCTAGGTGACCAGGTCTCCTGTTACCTTCTGGTGAGGGCCCACCTTTTCCCTAGTCTTCCTTTTGTAACTGACATATCTGTAGAAGCTTTTCTTTTTGCCCTTGATGTCCCTGTCCAGATTTAACTCTATCTGGGCTTTAGCTTTCCTAACCTGATCCCTGGCTGCTCAGACAATTTCTCTGTAGTCCTCCCAGGCTACCTGTCCTTGCTTCCACCCTCTGTAGCTTCCTTTTTGTGTTTGAGTTTGTCCAGGAGCTCCTTCTTGATCCATGCAGGCCCCTTGCCATTTTTACCTGACTTTGTGTTTATTGGTATGCGTTGCTCTTGAGCTTGGAGGAGGTGATCCCTGAATATTAGCCAGTATTCTTGGGCACCTCTTTCCTCCAGGGCTTTATTGCATGGTGCTCTTCCAGGCAGATCCCTGAAGAGGCCAAAATCCTCTCTCCTGAAGTCCAGGGTAGTGAGCTTACTGTGTGCCCTCCCCACCACCCTAAGGAGCCATCATCTTAAGCACTCCACCATCTCATGGTCACTGCAGCCAAGGCTGCCCTTGAGCTTCACATTCCCCACCAGTCCTTCCTTGTTGGTGAGAACAAGAGCCAGCATAGCACTTCTCCTTGTTGGCTCTTCTGTCACTCGGAGAAGGAAGTTATCATGGACGCATTCCAGGAACGTCCTGAATTACTTATGCCCTGCTGTGTTGTCCCTCCAACAGATATTGGGGTGGTTGTAGTCTTTCACGAGGATCAGGACTTGTGAACATGAGGCTGCTCCTATCTGTCTATAGAACGTCTTATCCTCTCAGTTTTCTTGGTCTATTGGCCTGTAGCAGACCCCCACTGTAATGTCACCTGTCCCTGCCCTCCCTTTAATCCTGACCCATAAGCTCTCTGTCAGCTCATTATCCATCCCCAGCCGGAGCTCCATGCACTCCAGTTGGTCATTGACATAGAGGGTGATACCCTCTGTTCTTCTGCCCTGCCTGTCCTTCCTGAAGAGCCTGTATCCTTCCATTCCAACACTCCAGTCACAGGAGCCATCCTACCACATCTCAGTGATGCCAATAAGGTCATAGCCCTGCAGGTGTGTGCACATGCCTAACTCCTCTTGTTTATTCCCCTTGTTACCTGAGTTTGCATAGAGGCATTTAAGTTGGGTCCCTGATGAATCTGACTTAATGAGAAACCATAATAGAGCGCCATCTATTGTTTAGAAGTAACTAAAGTTGAGCATTTTAATTAGACCTTTTTGTTTACTAACTTTAATTTTTATCTACTAATTTTTAAAGAAATACTTTATTCTTAAAGGTTTAATTTTCTTTCAGCCAAAAGTGTTCAATGGAGTTGAAAGTGACTTCACAGGATGACTGTGGCACAGGTAACTAGCCCAAAGGCCAGAGTCCCCAGCTGAGTTGCAGGGAAATTGGGGTCATCCCCTTAATATTCATGGCAAGACTTAAACTGTCACCTTGCTGTATATCACCTTCATTCTCTTTGTAGGCAAATCCAAAAGGAAATGTGCAGCCTCAGCTGCAACTGCTTAACATCTGTTAGTGTTTGATTATTTTTTGAGCCACAGGACTTTTAACAAATCCAGAGCCTAATATCTCCCTTGAGGTCAAGAAAATAGTTATGGAGGACATTCCTTATGGAGGCGTCTCTGAAGACTGAGGAATATCTTAAGCAGACCTTTTCACGCTCCCTTCTCTTGCGTACTTCCTGCTGTACAACTACTCCTGTGCCATCCATGCAGGAAAGCCGCTGTTCTTATAGATAGGCTGTTCTCTTTTGTGGTAGGGAAGTGCATTGGATTTGCTTTCACTCTTATTCACTTCACTGAGAACAGCAGAGGCAGATATGGAGCCGCAAAGTGTTTCTTTAAGTTGGTGTCTATTTTAATTGCCTTGTTGCATTTGCCACTGAGGTTGCTTTCCCTATGTGTATACTTTCCATTCACTTTAGTAGAATTCTGTATTCATTAAACCCTCCTCTTTTACTCTCATTGCAGAAGTTTTATGTGTCTTTCTCCCAGCAAAAAAGTGGCTGTTCAGCAGCCTTTGAACCTGTCATCTTAGATTTAAAAGGAAAAATTTATTGGCTTGTTTTCTCCTTACTCTTTGGCATTGTCCATGTGCAGCTGGCTTCTGCAGATGTTTTCTGAACAGAGCTGGTGACTTTTAAAATCTTGCAAATGTCGGCAGTGTTACAAGTTTCTGCTTTGCTCAGAGCTGAAGCACACAAAATACATCTGTCCTTAGTGAGATCTGGCTGCATTCCTTACCTTCTTATATATAACCTTCAACTCATTGTGGAGATATATTTGCTCATAGCAGTAGAGTAAGTAAACATGTGTATCTGTTATTGATGTTGGAATGGTCTTTCTAATGCAAAAACCACAGTTCAAAATAAGCCACATGTTCCATTCACAGACTAAACACGTTTTTCTAATTACCTTTGTATACTTTTATGCTGCATGCATTTGCAGCTGAACTCCTCATTAACTCTTCCTTTTTTTCCCCTCTGTATCCTTTCATGTTATTCCCTGTTGTTTATTCTGTTCGTCAGCTTTCTCCATTTAACTCCTTTGAGTTGAAGAACACTTCTGCACACGAACATCTTTCACGTCTGCTTTCTTGTTCTGACTCTGAAGGTTCCTGCCTTCCCTACAGCATCCTTTCCATACCACGTCTGAAAAGTGCATTACCTTCTGAGCTTTTGAAGGAAAGCATGCTAGAGAAAGAGAAATGCTACTGACAAATACCCTTTAGTTTGTTACACCCATGCATTTGTGAGTGACTAATTAGGGCACAGGGAACAAATGCCTGGGAGTTGGTACCTATGTAGGCAACCTTATACATATTTCTGACTGTTGTAAAGCAAATAGTAGCAAGCAGAGTTTGGTCCTTGGCTGAAGTAGTTTGCTGCCTGGAGTACGCGTCCTAAGTGGGCTTTTGAATCCCCAAATCCTGAATGGTGTAAAATCCCCAAAAGCTAGAACTTTTTTTTTTTTTCCTTCAAAATAATAAAACTGTTGCAAGTGATGACAGGTCATATCTCCTAGCATTAGAACAGAAGTGTTATATTATTGGTGACTCACTGAAAAAGAAAGTGTAGGGGGGAGCCAACCTGAAGCCCACTGCTTCACTTACATTTGGGATACCACTATTTGGCCTAAGTTTTGCAGGAAAAAAATGGCATTTCAAATGCTTGCTTGGAAGTGTCCCAGGAAAGAGACAAGAAACCATCGATGAAAATGGTCAGAGCCCTGGTAGCTTCAATTTTGACTCCAAATGTAGAGAAGTGAATGCTTCCTTCAGACAGACTACCCTTATAAATTAAAAGGAGGGGGAGGATGACATTTGATTTGTTATTAAATTTGTTTATTTTTCATCTTGTGGTTTTATAATAGAGTAGGTAACTGCTGCATGTACCTTTTAAAAAAAATATTTTGAATAAATCTACAGTGATGTTTTTCTCGGTTAAATATTGTCTTATGTAAAAATATACAGTTTTCATAGAGGGGAATATGGAAGGGATAACATGAAACAAGCACGAAAAAGGAAGACACAGGTCTGCTTTACATTATTTCATTCTGGGAAACTGGTCCTAAGTGTGCTGCTGCAAGGGTACTGTATCTTAATAGTATCACTTGTATTCAGGAAATTGCGATGTTCCCAGTGTGTGGATAACTCTGCCAGGAATAGCTATGTTAGTTTTCCTTGAGCTATTCCATACGAGGTCTATCTGATTTGGATTTTGTCATTTGTAAAAATGGCATTTCAAATTGCTTTCCTTTCTGCTAGAAACACAGATTTTAAGAGGGTGCTTACAACTAGTCTAGGATTTGATATGACAGATATTTATATTTAATGCAGAGCAAAACACAAAATACACTTAACCTTTATTCAGTTGCATTGTAAATGTATTCCACTTTCTTTCAACTGAAGTGAATTATATTAATAACTTGTTATTGTTAAAATGTCAAGAGTATTTTCTTTCTCTTTGAATTATCATTTCTCTGCTCAGGGTATTGGGTTTTGCTTATCGCTCCTGACATGGAAAGGAAGAAATGTAATCTTAAGTGAAATGTTCAGACTTCTCCTGAATAGGTAGGTTATTTCTTTTAGATTAGCTCAAGTAATAGTTACAGAGCTGACATACGGAATGTGGAAGGAGACAGGAACCAGACAATGCACTGAAACTGAAACGCTCTCTCATTTAAAGATACAGTCTCCCTGGGACTAATAGAGTGATGTGCACAACATGTCAGGCGTTGCTCTGTGTGGCACTTCCTTTTATTTTCACCAAGCTGATTTCAAGCATGTAACTTTTATTTTATTGTGACATTATCACAATAATTTACATTCGCCTTGCAGAGTTGAAATATGCTTTTATGAGGATGAAATTGGAGATGTTTAGGAAGAAAAAAGTACGATAAGGAGTTTTGAATTTCATTCCATCTCTTCAGCTGATGAAATGTATTCCCTGTAAAGCATCTGGTTAATCAGATAGACCTTAAATGGTTCTCCCCTCTCACCACTTCAGAAACAGGTCATTCTGCCTCTTAAGGGATAGCTATGTTGCAGGAAATATGTTAATTCGCTGTCAGACTGGAAAGTAAAGGCTGAGGACTGCGTAGGTTTTAGAGTTGAGAACTTTCCAAGGTGTCTTACAAAGCAAACAGAAATGTGAAGTTAAACATGTTTCTATCATGTTTATTGTTCATAACCAGAAATATATGAGATACTCCTTCTAATAATTTTACTCCAGCAAGCCAAAACAAATTCAAATTGATGTCTTCATCAGAAAGCCTGTTTGTTTCAAAGATGGATGAAATGTTTCACTTTAAATTAGAGCCCTTTCTTCGAGTTTCATAAATAACAGTACCTCTTAATATTCCATTGGCAAGGAAAATCTGGCTACAAGGCTGGCAAAGCTTTCGTTCCTGTTCTGAAGTGAAAAAACCTTACTTGGCCAAGATGTGTGCATTTTTATACCCTCATTTGCAAATTAACTACTGCTTTCCACTAGCAGCTATCAATTCATTTATAAAGCTATTGGTGAAACAGCAAGGCCCAGGCTAACAAAATGATCCTTATTTCTGTGCATTTTTCTTTAAAACATTTAGGCTCATTAGCATTAGTAATACTATTGTTTTCCAGATGGAGTATTTTATTTTGCAAATGAAGGGAATGTAAAACTAGATCTTACAATGGTGTCAGAGATTTTCACAGGAAGATGTCCTATCTAAAAGAAGTCTGCATATACTTTAACACTACTGGTGTGATTTCTTTCATGACTTTAATTCTGATACCATTGTCCTGTCCAACGTCAGTCTTAGCTTTTGTCCGTTTTTAAGACCTCATAACACCAAGAATTAAAACAGCAATTGTCAATACCAACGAGGGGTGGGGAAAGTAATGCTCAAGCCTTATCCTGGCCTACCGAAGCAAACAAACAAACAAACAAAGCAAACAAAAAAGGAGTCTTTTATTTTAAAATCACTGTCATGTATTTTTTCATTGCAGACAAGGAGGTTAGAATAAAGCCGGGTCTGAACACTGTAGAGTCTGGGTGAAGTTTTGAGGGTAATCTTATCTGTGAACTTCAAGGCATGCTTCCTATTTCTTTACCAGAAATGCTAAAATATGAAATTAATTTATCCTGGGGAAATTTTCTGCTGGGCATCTGACATGTGGAAATTATACTGGATTCCTGTGGGATGGACAATGTATTACAGAGTGATATTGTTTTCAATTATTATCTGTTTTCAAGGAGAGATTTTTTTAAGTGTACTCATTACTCTCCCCTACCCAGTCCCAGGAAAGGAAAGAGCTGAATATGTTTTAGACAGCTTTGTTCTTAGTGTGACTGGAAGGGATGTTAAGAAGTATTTTTCCAGTTCTTACACTATACAGCAGAGAACAATTATTCTTCATTGCACGTAGCTGGAAGAGAAAGCATCAGGAAACACCAACTGGTTCCATCATGTTGTCTCGTAATGCTAAAGCTACCCACAGTACCTCCCCTTAGTTGTTAGCCAGTTTGATCTGACAAATTATTCTTGTTCTTTGTGTTTCCCCAAGAGTATTCCAAGTCAATGGGCCAAGAGTTTATTAAGGGTATATTTATACTGTGTTTAAATCCTCTTTATAATGGCATACTTTGAAGTTGAAGATTGTTAATGGGTTAGGTTTTTTTTTTCTAAGAGCAACAGCTTCCATGAATATGAAGACAGCAAACTTGTACTGTTTTTTCACCGAATAAAAAGTAGCATTTTTTTTGACCTTAAAAAGAAAAAGAAAGGGGAAAAAATGTATTCCTAGGATGCCTTTGTAAATAAACAAGGTTCCATCTATTAGATATTTATAAGATTTATCCTTTTTTATCAGGTTTATTCTTCTTTAATGTCTTGGAAAAAACAATTTATTTGTGGGATAGAACTGCTGGAGGAAAATTCTTCAACTGCACAGAAAATACCTTAGTAGTTAGGCAGCTCAAAAAAGCATAATTTTGCTTTGTAAAAATGTATGTGTTTTGTAGAAATCAGTTTTGGAATGAACTTCTGCCTAGGACATTTCATATACTAAATAGTAAAGAATTGGAGTCCTGAATTTATTTAACGCAACCGCTTGAGTGGAAAGTCTTGTGGATTATATATGGGGCCAGGAGTCATAAAACCTTGGACTCTGGTCCCCTTTTTGATGCTGAGTGACCTTAATAAGTTTTTGCACTTACATAGCGCTTGGCAAACATTATTAATTTAAGCTTCACAGAGTCCCTGTGAGGTACAGAGGTGTAATTATCTCACTTTTTCAAGTGGGAGAATTGAGACTCATAGAGGTTATGCTCTGCAATAAAACAAGTTCAGAAAGAGGGTGGGAACCCAGGTCACTTGGCACTTATTCCTGCTCCTAATCTGCTGGAGCACTGCATAAAGCCTCAGCTCTTTAGCCTGGCATATGGGGTTAATGATGCTTTCCGGTCTGTAGCTGTTTGGGCTGAACTGTGTGCCAGGGAGATAAGGAAGATACCCATCTGTGGGATATGTCTTCTGTGGAAGGTACCACTGCCCTGCTCTGAATACTTAGGAAATTCTGTGCAGAAAAAAATGGGCGATTCCAACCCAGCAAAAGGCAGTGGAACGATATCTTATTTTAACAGACATTGAAATTCGAAGAGAGGTTGCCACAAATAGAGTTGCAGTGGTTGCAGAGCAGGGCACTAGATTGACTCCAGCACAAGAAGGATCTGAGGGTCCGTTGTTTACTTGCTGCATGAGTGTGAGGCAGTTATTTGTCCTTTTTGAGCCTCAGATTTCTTCTTGCGTGTTCTTAATTTACTTTTAAGTCATTCTGTGCTGCCAAAACTTGGAAATGGAGCCTAGGATACCCTGGATTTTAGTGTGGTGTTTGATGGCTTTCAGATGAATCTCAGTGAATTTCTTGTGCAGAAGCTTCTAAGTAAGGCTTTCAGTTATTTGCGTGCTGTTCCTGAGAAGCACCAAGTTGCTGGAATCAGAAGACAAGATGATGTGATGTGAATGTGCAACCAATTTTTATTGCCAGCATGTCCCCTCGTGGAGTTGCCTGTGGGGGGTGGGTGGTGTTCAGGGGGGGCAACACCTGAGCCCTGTCTGAGCTTACTGACTCATACGCTGTGAAGTTTTCCATTCCTGTGCTTGGTTCGAAAACGCTGTGGAGCACGAGGAAAGAAGCAACTTTAATTTACCTTTCTGACAGGTCCTGAGTGCCAGCTATGGAGCAGGTGTAATGGTATTTCTGATTTATACTGAGCAGCACCAGCCTGCCAAAGTGCCCAGAGTGCAGTATGCTAAAGTTATGTGTCTTTTCTTCCCAGCGTATATGAGTTGCCCCAGATCATGGTCTTTCCCCTAGATACTCAAAGAGCCCTTTGCTTTCTGTGGAGAAATGGTGTGATACCAAAACATGCTATCCCTTTGTAGGATTCGATAAAGCGCTTGTATTTTTTTTTTCTGTGGTGGGTTTTTTTGTTTTTTCTTTTAGGTGGGTGGTTTTTTTTCCCAATTAACAGGATTTACTTTTGAAATAGTGGATTTACTTGCTAGACATCCCAGCATTTTTTATATGTCACTTGTTCATAATAATTTTTGATATAGTGAATTATCTTTTATACAAGTTGTTTTCCTTTGTATTTTTCAGAGCCTGCTGTTCTCTTAGTTTTCCAGTAAATTATTATTTTCTCTGTATTACTTTACACGTTGTAATTGCTTTGTTATCTATAAAAGAAAGGTAGGCTCAGTTTACTCCCTTCATCACTGCCAGAACCTCAGTGAATAAACTGTAGTTCTTCTCATTACCATAGCTTTGTTCTGCTCTGTTTTAATGATAATTGCCCTTGTCATCTTGTAACGTTAGCTGTGAAACCTTGTGGTTAAAAACAGAGACAAAGTAAAAGGTGGTGGTGGGGAGAGATTAATTAGGCAGAATATTTTGCAAAATGAGTTGATAAAGAAATGTTTGTATTTCACATCATTAAATAACTGAGTCGGAGTTGATTATGTAAACATAGCACACAGAGGAAAGGCTAAGCTGCTTTGCTGTAACAGATAGAGTAAGAATATGGCTGAGACGGTTCGCATTGTTTAGTCCTGGTGTAATTTTGGTCAAGTTAGGATGGATGAAAATTTCCAGGTGTCTGTCTTTCATCAGACATTTCTTTTTGGCTCTCTGAAGTGCTTTGTCTTGCTCTCTTCCAGCCTATTCTCCCTGATGCTTTTACCCTTACCAGCTAAGACGGCTATACCACTTTTTTTAACCATGTTTTTATGAGCCCCTTTACTAAAGGAATGAAAAAAGTACGTTTTGCTCAGACTGACCAAATAAGCAAATGTGATTGAAAGTAAGGGTCGTGTTTTGATTCTGGGGGCTCACTAACGCTATCAAAAGCAACTTCGGGGATCTTGTGGCCACCTAATTTTGGTCAGGCCAACTAACATTTGAAATGTAATCCCCTTCTGCAAGCAATAAGTGTGAAGTGACCAAATGAAAATGCAATTAATAAAAAGAAATTAAAAAAAAAATAGAATCTTCTGCATGGATATGTACACATTGCTTCCTGAATCCTGTAATATTTTCAAGCTGCTGTTTTTTATAATCTCCTCCAGAAACACAGACTTCACCGCCCCTCATTCAGCATTACTTGTGTCCTGGGAGTCTTCCAAAGGAAACTGAAGATTCAGCAAGGCCTGGAAGTTTATACAGAAGACTGTTTATTTCAGGAGAATTTGGAAGATAAACTTAACATGTTGTCAAGACAACTGAGGTTACCAGGTGAAAGTGAAAGATATTGTTACCGTGTAACAGAAACAGTGATGGAGGAGTTCCAACGCAGTGGTGTCAGCCCTGGAAAACGCGTGAGACAGGAGCAGGTGAGCTGGCTCCAGGGGTGGTGGATGTGTGTTGCTCTGGTCGCACGTCTGTAATAGCTTTGTGTTGGGGCTACCCTATGTTTGAGGTGTAACACTGCACTTTAACACATGGATGTACCTTCTCCTTGGCAATTTTTAATAAAATGCAGCTTAGTGTATTTTTTGGTGGATCTGATTGCTGAAGTCTAGCTCTCATTTCAACACCTATAAATGCACTGGAACTGACACAGGTGCTCGGTGTGAGCACAGCTGCAGAGCAAACGTAAAGGTGATCTGTTCTTGGAGGGCCTATAGATTTTCAAAAGACTGGTAATAGGTCTCTGGTAGAGCATAGGAATGCGCTTTTGAAGTTTTAAAAATTCTCATGGCCACAGATGTGGTCCTGTCTCCTAAGGGTGTTTCCAAGCCTGTGTTCATTACAGAAGAGAGCAGCAGCCGATGTCACATAGGGTGCTTGCTCAGTTCATACGGAGAGGCGTAGAAACCCACAGCATATTGTTTCAGCTGGCTACCTCCAATGGAAGATATGCTCAAATGGAAAGAAATATTTGGTTGTTGTATTTGTCTGTTGAATCTTGGTAATTACATGTTCATGATGTACCATCCAGCTCCTCAAAAATCAAGCTGAAAAGTCAACCTGTTGATTTTGGAGGCTGTTTATGTGCCTGGTCTAAAATGCAGGGGAAGAAGGAAAGCGCTCGGTGCTGACACACAGCTGCAAACTGTACTCAGGTGTTTTGGGGTTGCGGTGTCTGGCCTGTGACCTCTTTGCCGGGAATAAGATGAATACATCTCAGTGTTTTCAAAATTTTAAAAGGCCCATTGGTTAGATACACAAAGTCCCACAAAATCACAGAAATGAGAACGAACACCTGCCATTAAAATTTTTCTCAATGGGTAAATTAATTGTAACTCACTGTTTCAAAACAACACATTTAATGCCAAATACACGTTAAAAATACTCTGAATTAAATCAGAGCACTCAGCCCATTTTACAAAAAAATGCAGGAAATACCTTAGAAAGATAGGGGAAAATATTGAACAAGTCAAGTGGTTTCACTGTATATAGCTCTGCTTTAAAGTCCAATATGGCTACAATTAACTTACATATCCAGTGACGAAGGAGATGTTTTTTTCAGCTGCTTCTAAAAGCAACTGAGTTGTTTCTAAAAGACTATATAGCTAAGTATTGGCCACAGCAAAGAGAAATTGTTCAACTGAGAAACACCTGAAGCCTGTTAATTAGGCCTGTAGAGGCAGACTGGATACAGCCCTATGTGTCTGCTCATAATCTGTCAGAAGCAGGCGAACAGTATTCTCTCTGCAGATGGAGTTCAAGTCAAGTTAACGGTGTTTGTCTTTCTTTACATTTTCATTTGCTCAGTCTGCTTCAGTTCTTTGGCACTTGCTAAAGAGCTGCTGGAAATGTTGACCCAATACTTGTATTATAGCCTATTTTCTTTTTTCTGTGTTTAAGCATTACATCTCAATTCTGTTATTTTCTTTTTTTTCCAAGAGGTAAGTGGTTTTCATGTAGGAATCATTATATCCAGCAGGAATTCCTCATGCACATCAACATTTGATGGACCATTACCAGAATGTGTTTGTGCAGGGAGTCTGTTGGATGTTTATGAGGAGACAGATTTTTATGCTGGTATAATTTAGCTTAAAGTGTGTTTCCTCTCTTGCTCTTTTATTTCCATTAGATAATTATTTTTCTCTATGAACATTTCTATTTCACTACTATGCATTTTGTTTAAAAAGACAAAAAAAAGACACAGTTCATTCACATTTAAAGTGAAGAAAGTTTTACTATGCAGATAAATGATATGGGAATGAAAAATGACCTTATCTCTCTGTTTGTACTAGTAGCCTATGTGACTTACATAATTGTTCCCTATTAATACTGATCTCCTAGAAGAAACTCCTGCCTGTAGGAGTATTTTCTAATATAAAATGAAGTGTTTTCTTGAATATTACTATAAAAGGTAATAAGCGTATCTGTCTTATCTTTTTGGGCCCCTTTAAAAGCTCAGTTGTTATTTGAGAGAGACTGACTCTAATTATCACAGAGTCTGTCTTGAACCATTTAAGAATATCAGTATAAGAGTAGAGTGAGAAACTTCCTGACCAATAGGGAATCAGTTCTAGCTGTATGATTGTAAGAATAATTGTATTGTATTAATACAATACAAATATTGCAACAAACAACAGGTTTGAGACTCTTCTGAGAAAAAGGTGAATATAAGTTATAAAAAAATTGTTCAGCGTGATAATGCAACAATTAATGGGAAAGAATTTCAATAGCTGTTTGAACCAGGAATTTTCCTGATTTCCAGTCAAGTAAGTAGCTTGTCACTATGAAGAAAAAGCATGATAAAATAATTATTCCCTTTCTGAGGGTGTGAAAATACTCAAGAAAAGCTCTGCTCAGTCTAAACATTAATGATATTTTTGATAGCTGAAATTTCAGAAGAAGCTGAAATGTTAGAAAAAGCCCTATATTAAGATTACAAGTCTGTGGAAAACAAAACCGTGTACAATTGTTAGAGATGTGAGAATGCAAGAGCAGATATTCTGCTGAGAAAAGCTGCCATAGTTCTGTTGGCATCAGTCAATAATTTATTTCTGCCAAAGATCTCTTCTGTGTTCTTTAAGATTCTCATATTTATTTTCATGTGGCTACTACTGTAGATCTTTCTTGTTTTTATGATCTTTGTGGTCTTGTTGATGGTGGAAAGTGCTTCTCAACTGACTTTGGATAAGTGATTGCTTTTGTGTTTTAGGATGTCTTTATTCATTATTTGCAATATCCTTTTTTAATCCCCTTGTATTTTTCATTTGTGATTTGATTTTAACTACAGTCTGTTTGTACCTTCAAGTCATCAAGGATATTTGAATATGTGATGCAGCATAAATATGTAGTGGCATGGTCTATTTCCATATAGTTTTAATTTAATGTCATTAATTTTGCATACATTTACTTCTATGGCATTGCTGATATTGTATACTTATGTTATCTTGTAGCTTTCATTTTGGATATAGCTGGACCAAGATGATTACCATTTAAGCTTATTTTTTAATATTGTTTGAAAATATTTTCTCTATATGGCTATTTTTTACAAGGTAGGGAAATAATGTGCTTCTGTCTTCAGTTTTATAGGAGAGCATATTGAGTTGCTATTGTTTAAATGTTCATTTTTTTTTTCCTGTCTCAAGGGCTTAGTACTTTAAAGAAACACTTCAGCTTTCACACTGAAATAAAATTCCTTGGTGCTTATCCCTGTGCTTCTGTGCAGGAGTTCGTAATGTTTTTGCTTGGTACTCTGAAGAGACATCTAATGTATTCTCTTGAGTCTTTTTACTGATTATAAAAGTAATACTGTCAGGCAAGAGTGTTTTAGTTTTCAATTTATGCAAATAACTCTGTACATAAGTTAGAAGTTCCTTCCCTGATGGATACTTACTACCCATAATGTCTTCCAAAGAACTAGGTATGTTGCAGCTATATTTTTGAACTCTAGAACTATTAAAGAGCAATAGTTTTACTGGTGAGTAAAGCCATGGATGGCTAATGCTCAGAAAGTGAAAACTATTTGTAAATCAGCTGAAAAAAAAAAAAAGAACAAACTGTTCAGATGCGTTCATCTGTGTAACTTTATATCTCACTGAATCCACTGATAAAATGGGGGCTTCAGAAAAGGTGGGAAAGAGGAATTACTCTAATACTTAGGAGATTGCTATTATGTTCTGTCTTTCCTATAGCGGCATCCAGGAAATATTTCTGAAAACACTGGGGAAAGTATACCACAGATTATAGGTTATTTGCTAAAGCCAGCATCAATATCCAAGAAATTATCTATTAGGAAGCCATCATGAGAAGTATTTTCTGATCCAGGGCAACAGAATGAACCACTGTTTCATTTCTGCACTGTTAACTGAAATGTTCATAACAAACAAAGGAATCTTTACTAGCAGGTAGTACTTCATTCATCTGAGTGAGACAGTTAATAAAATTCTGGCTGCAGAACTGAATAAATAACTGAAATCTGTATTAACTATTACTAATCACTTTAAATATCTAGAGACCTCAGTGTCTGGAATTACTGAAGAATTTGGCAAGTCTCTTCTAAAATCTGCACATAAAATCTGTCTCAGATGGGAAGACTTGGAGAGATTTCTAAAGTGCTTGGAAAGGTTAAACAAAAGTGTATGTAAGTGGTTTTATTGTGTTATGTCTACCTCAACAATTGATTCTCCTGTGAAATTATTTGTCCCCTGAAGTCCTTTGGCCTCGTTGACCTTCAAGTAGTAAAATATTTTCTTCACTGGCTTCCCATGGTTGTGGTTTGAATAGTAATAATGTGTAAGTCAAGCAGCTTCGCTTGCTCTCTTAAGCAAATGCTACGTTCTTTAGCTGTTCCTCAGTTGGGTAAAGACACTGTACTCCTGTCCTGCTGCTTCACGGTAGTAGTAAAAGTGACATAAAATCACTGACAAAGGACTTGGTGAAGAGGCTTGGGTGCTTTTGAGGAGACTAATGATTCAGTAACTTCCATAATTTAGGATTGCGAAGATTTAAGTAATTTTGCTCTGACTTTCAGTATTATTCTCTTTTTACAGAATGCAATACAGTAGCATAGTTTTTTAAAGGAAAAGGCCTTTTCATATAGCACATAGTGATGATATTAGTCATACATCATATATAGATGTCATTAGCTACGCTGAGTGAAACAGAGCTTGGATTTGTGGATGTGACCTGATAAATTTGTCAGAAGTGATAGGGGTTGCTGAGCAATTTCAGAGAGATCGGGAAGGTTTTTCCCTGCTTGGTTGCCATTGGAATTCCATAGGTATCAATCCATTCCCATGGATTTCAGCAAACCACTTTTTAAAGATGCAATAATATTTAATTGAACAATGTCTATGTAGCTTGATTGATTTTTACGTTGGCAGCTTCATCTGCAACATTCTTGTATTGATTTTTATCCTCCTTGTTGCTGCCTCTTATGTTGTTGTCAGTGTCATGGTAGCATTTTCCCTTTTGCTGTGTGTATGCAGTTCCCACCTAGTTAGCTAAATTGGTGGCAAGGTGTAAGTACCATAGCTAAATATGTGCCAAGGAATGCTGGTTTTTTTCCATGATCTTCCTACCACCTGTGCTCTTTGTTCATGTATGTTTTATCCTATGTTAGCCTTGCCTTTCACATTTGTTGGTTTTTTTATATTTATAGCTGTGAATTTATTTACGTTTGTTGGTGCACACTGGGGCTTTAGCCTGATTTGAAGAATAGTAGTTTTGAGTGTTTCAGGAAAAGATTGCTATGTTAAAGTAATGTATTAATATAATAATTCATCATGTGTACACAAAGGTATATAAATTCTGTGTCTGTTTTCATTTTATCCTGTATCTATTGTAGTTTGAGTGTGAATATAGAAAAATAAAAGATTTCTGATGAAGGAATTTTTTTTTTTTCAGAAAAATATCATGCAAAGCATCGATTAAGTTTCTTGAACAATACAGAGGTTTAGACTAAAACAGCAACAACAAAACTCTCTCCTGCTGGAAAAAATGCTTTTGTTTTTTAATGTGGTGATTTGTGCTAGTAAATTATGTAAATGGGGTGAAGGGGCGCAGACAGATGGATGGATTTAAACAGGAATGATGTTGAAAAAGAGAGGATATGAATGCCCCAGTGAGAAAGAATTACCTTCACAAAGATGATGGGAGCAACTCTCCTTTTTGTCCAGTAACCCACTCTAGGTCTGGACGTAAGAGACATAGGTTCAAATAACGCGTTTGTGTGAGGCAGTTAAAATTTATCTCTCTCTCCTTAAAGCTCACTGCAGAGTATTGAGGAGCGCAGTGATTACATTTCCAGGGTCTTAAGAGTATATATGGCACCATATCAGAGGCACTTCCCGAGGGGTGGGAGACTTCAAATGCACTCTGTACCTGACTCTGAGGAGGGGCAGCAAGCCCTGTGTCCCAGTTTATTGGGAAGTAAGAATGAAATATATTCCTTCTTCCCCATAATTTCCAGGCTCTGGTTTTGAATTTATTTTGCTGAGGCAAAATGAGGAAGGCAAAAATGAGGAAAAGATTACGTTCGTTGAGGTGATGATTCAAAGCAGGTGCTGCGTAATAGGAACAGGAATGAATGGAAGGCTTGTAGAAAGGCTTTACTACATGAACTTGCCGTTTACAGCTACTCAGCCCCAGGCCTAGCTCTTACTGTGTTTTTCCAGGAGTTGAGATAATGGCGACTCTGTGAAATGCTGCATGTGAAGCAGCTTCAGTTTCAATAAATGTATTTAAAACTCTATTAGGCATATATTATTTTTATATCTCCTGGTAGAAGTATGTAGGAAAATGAGGACAGATGGACTCTGCTCAGGTTTATTCTATCCGTAGTCTGCAGTAGGTCATCCAGAGTGCAGTGGAAAAGTGTCCAAGCAAACTTGCACTCAGAAAGATGAACATCTACTGACAAAATCATTGCACAGATTTGTAAATGTGATCATTGTGCTGCTGAATGATGTTTCTTTCTTTCTCTCTTTCTCAGTTTCACTCAGACCTTAAAGCCTCTGCTCACTTACTTTTATTTGGATGTTGACTTTTGAACTTTGAAGGCTTTTCTTGAAAAAATACTGCCTGGGGAGGAAGAGATCAGGTAACTAGCAGACCATTTGAGAAGCAGTGGTTGGAGGGAGGATAAGTCATTGCTTTGTAGCACCCTTATAAATGGCAATGTATTTTACTCTTCAAGAACAAAAATACAGATGAACATCTGGACTTGCAAGCATTCATGAAATGACAAGGAGGAGATCTGTGCTACATTTTTGCCAGCAACCCACTGCAGTTGCCGGAAGAAAAGGAACTCAGGGCCAGTGATTTAAAAATCAGTGCCCAAACATCTGATAAGAGACACAGTCTCCTCTTGGTGCCTCGCTACTCCTATTAACACTTTTTTTTTTTTAATTTTCCTGGTAAGTAGACCTTAAGTATCAGTGGCTCTGTATTTTAAGCAGACTGAGAAAAAGTCTTGCTAATCACAAATCTGTTGGAGAATAGCCTGTTCACTAGATTTGTTGAAACAGAGGTATTGGCTAATATGTCCATCTCAATTTCTTTTTCATTTCTTTTTTTGCTAAGTCAAAGGAAAAATACTGTTCCTTGCAGCAAGTGTTCTGCTTCCAGTTTTCATGCTAAATGCTATGCTAGCTCTTGATTCCTAACTATCATCAGTAAAAATGGAAATAAAACTTACATGCCTGTATTATTTTAGTCTGAGTGCAGTTCTCCTGCCCCAGTTTGATGTGAAGGTTGCAAGACACTGAATGAAAGACAAAACATTAATGTTTCATTGAAGTATAGGAGACAAAATTATGCCTTAACATCACTGTAATAGTGTACTCTAGTTGCACATGCATTGCAAGAATTTGGTGGGTTTCCACAAAATACTAAAAGAGCTAGATCCAACGGTTTTTAACTTGGAACTAGTTATTTTTTACCATTAGAAGGGGTATAACTACTGATATGGCCTTCTACCTTGTCTAGTCTTAATGGGTAGTTGTTTCATCCAGTCACTTTTGAATGCGGCATAGAAAAACTTTCTTGCCTTTGTTTCACACATCAATCTTTTTGAATTTATTTGAGAATTTCATTTGTACCTGTGCTTTGGAGATGCTTATCTTATAAAGCTTGTCACTGTCTAAAAGTATCTCAGAATTTGTTTGAGCTATTGTCAGTGTTGTTCCTTTTTTTGATGGTTGATGGCAACATATCGGAAAAAATTAATGTTGAAGGTAAAGACAAAAGCTGCACTAAGATGCTGCTTTTTAATATAAAGAAGAATTTCTGTTAAACATAAAGATATCTTTTTACATTCCAGACGTGTGTGGCAGCTTTGGAGGGATTTTATTTTTTTTTTTAATTAAAAAATAATTATCTCTATAAATGAATGGTCTGGCTAACAGAAGTGGTTGTCAGTGTTAGGGAAAGTGTTCCAAATTTTGAAGAGGCAGTGCATTTTGTTTTGGAAGGTTAAAGTCATTAGCTGTAAGTATTTTTCAAATGATCCCATTTGAAGAACTGCCAAAATGTAAAGAAGCATATGCTCATATGAATGAGGAAAGTAGAAGATAAAAGTGTATGATGTACATGCTCTGCAGGATTTAAAATAGGATATGAGGCAATATTAGAGTATAGAGCTTAACATGAAATACACCTTAAGGCAGATACAGAGATTAACAGAAATCACATGATTTTTTTCACCTGCATGAGTCCCTTTATATGCGTTGACATTGGTCTTCATTGTTGGTTTTCATAATACTTAATAATAGGAAAATGGCATGAAAATGACACCCCTACCTATCAAGCCTTTTTGTGGAGAGGATGAGAGAAACTCCATCTGTTCTGCTTTTTGGAGCTATTTTGCATTTAAGGAAGGTATTAATGTGGTTTGGGTTTTTTGGTGGTGTGTTTTTTTGTTTTTTCTTTTCCCCCCTAAGAGATATATATCTGAGTAACAGTGAAAGGTGGTATTTCCTGAGCTCAGGTGGTGTTTCATCCTGGTATGCTCTCTTTGTGAATCATTGCTTGTGCCCTGAATGGCTTTGTTAAGAGTTGGATGACAGCTAAAGCTCAGCTTTTTCCTATATTTTTGAGATCGTCTACTCATGGGCAATCATTTTCTGGGATTAGAGTCCCCAGTACATGAAAATAAATTACATACACTGCGCAATGTTTCAGCCAACCAACATTTCTGTCTCTGTTGAGATGTACAATATTTATGCAAAGTACTGAAAATCTGTATCCAGTGATATGTAGTAATCTGTATCAGTGATCTGTTTGATGCAAAGATGAATCATTTGCTGCACAGCCAGTCCAGGCAAACAAAAATCAGTGATATTTGATTTCTAATGCAGAATAAGAAAAATATAATTCAGCTGTCAATTTTTAAGCACCTGTTAAGTGTCCCACAAATAGCAAGTGGACCTATGCTTCACAAATATCAGGTCATATAAAATAAATATAAGATGTGATGACTGGTGTAAATACTTTGCCTTTGTTTTTCTGACCAGTGAATGAGGCCTTGCCCATATGCCCATTATTTCATCACTGGGCATCAGCATTACCTAGATATCTTTGTTGTCTTGCTGCCACATATTGATTTTACCTAAATAGAAGAGTAGCCCAACAATAAATAGGTAAGTGCAGTTATGTAACTTGCTGTATGTATATATCTGCCTTTCTCAACCCTCAGATTGATAAGTGGCACAATTATAGTTTTAAAAATCCATCCTTAAATAGACGGCAATTTGGAAGTGTCAAAAAAAATTAAAGTATGGTTTTATTTCAGAGAACCCTATAATTTACTTTCTATGTGTAAATACTGAAATATCTAAAATAATTACTGTGATTTTTAATTATTTCTGTCTTAGAATCATAGAATCAATAGAATCATAGAATAGTTTGGGTTGGAAGGGACTTTCAAAGGTCATCTAGTCCAACTTCCTCAGCAATGAGCAGGGGACATCTTCAACTCGATCAGGCAACTCAGAGCTCCATCCAACCTGACCCTGACTGTTTCCAGGGATGGGGCATCTACCACCTCTCTGGGCAACCTCTTCCAGTGTTTCATCATGCTTATTGTAAAAAATGTCTTCCTTATGTCTAGTCTATATCTACCTTCATTTTGTTTAAAACCATTACCCCTTGTCCTATCACAACAGGCCCTGCTAAAAGGTTTGTCCCCGTCTTTCTTATAAGCCCGCTGTATGTATTGAAAGGCCGCAGTAAGGTCTCCCTGGAGCCTTCTTTTATCCAGGCCAAACAACCGCTACAGTCCCAGCCTTTCTTCATATGAGAGGTGATCCATCCCTCTGATCATTTTTGTGCCCGTACTGTGGACTCGTCTTCAGTCAAGTGTCTTCAGTCACTTGAATTTGCTCTGTTACTTCTCTATATATTTAATTTATTTTTTTTCTTGGTTAATTTGATAATCAGAATTTTGAATGGGCTAAACATAGCTTGTGCATTAGGCTTTTTAAAATAAAACAAATGCGGGATTTCGCCTTCTTGGAAATGAGGTCATGAGAGTTGCAAATGGGAGTGTTCTGGAGTCTGACATTTTCACATCCTAAGTATACTGTGACAAGACAAAGTCATCCAGCTACCAATATTTGTCACGCAGATGGGCCAACTTATGCAGCAAACATTCAGGGGAGAAAAATCATTGAATTCCGCTGCTAATTTTATCTAAATACTCCAAGTCTGAAAAAAGTCCAGGAATGCTTCCTAAACTAGCTTGCCTATATACAGACCTGCAAGTTTAGATTTCTTTTTTTCGTGTCTTCCAGCTCATTCGGATCTGGTAGTTTAGCACATTTTTGTGGAAACTCTCTGAAGGTGTGAGTTTTCCCATACACAGTACGCCTATTTTGTTCTTCTAAAAGTATAGTCAATAAAGGTATTTATTTTTACCTAATCTTCCTGTAGCTGTGCTTTAAAAACAAAAGATTATACATTTATGTGAAAAAAACAATTCAAACACGACAAATCTTTTCATGCTTGCCTTTCTGCTTTCAAGCACTTGGGTTTGGGTCATGATCTGTTGGGCAGGCAATATCTTCCACTTAAAAGTGCATCACTTCTTAGTGCTCGGTCTTCCCAAATTTCTTGTGTGTTTGACCTAGTCTGACATCTGAGTCTCTTTCACTCTCCAAACATCAAAATTTGGACCATATTATCAAGTGCACTTCACTATATTTTTAAATATCGCTCTATTCCTACCCTCATTGTTCTTAGCCACTAAATCATAGAATGGTTTAAGTTGGAATGGACTGTAAAGATCATCTAGTTCCAACCCCCCTGCCATGTGCAGGGACACCTCCCACTAGACCAGGTTGCTCAAAGCCTCATCCAGCCTGGCCTTGAACACCTCCAGGGATGGGGCATCCACAACTTCTCTGGGCAACATGTTCCAGTGCCTCATCACCCTCATAAAGAAAAATTTCTTCCTAATATCTAATCTAAATCTACCCTCTTCCTGTTTGAAGCCATTCCCCCTTGTCCTATCACTTCATGCCCTTGTAAAAAGTCCCTCTCCAGCTTTCTGTCACTAAATGATAGATTTGGCATTTGTATATACCTAGGGAGTTTACAATATGATCTCAGTTCTTTATTACAGGGAATCTAATTTATATTTTTAGAGCTTTTTTTTGTATTACCAGTCTTTGTCTCTTGTAAAGTTGATAAAAGTTCAGGTTATAAGGCGGAAATATAAAAGAAAAACAGCAAAGCGTCAAGAAATCATCCTGGAGGAAGGTGCATATAAGACAGTTATGACTGGCTTGTACTGGCTGATTGTGTTGTACTTTCTGAAAGACTTCACTTGAGTTGAGCCTGTGGTGCGTTATCCTTTATGCTGGCTTATGTTTTGACTTTCTGTATAAAGTCTTTACTCTTGCTGTTGGTAGTGGTGCTGGTTTTCAAGATGCAGGCATTTGTCCTCTGGGAATGGGCTTAGACTTTGGGCTACTAAACAGCTGTCAGTTGAGAATTATTTCAGTCAACAAATCTCCTTTTCTACAGAAAGACCTTTAAAAATAAAAAGAAAGTCTGGGTCTTTGAAATTCAATTTCCAATACAGTAAGACTGCCCCATAAATACCAATCATGTGTAATCTCATTTTAGCTACAGATATTTCCACAATTGAGAAGCATTTATAGCAAGAAAAATGCCTTTTAACCAACTTAATTGAATTGAGGCATTGCGGTATTGTGAATTGCTGGAAAACAGAGAAAACCCATCAATTTATGGCTGGCAAAACGTTTCAGGAACTTTATTGTCTGGCCTTTTACTAATTTAAAAAATATTTACTCACATCAATCCGTCAGAAGGTTTTTCAAGCAAAGATATCCAAACCAAGGATGGGTCTGTAGAGTCTCAATTGAGTTTGATTCTTTAAAAGATGATTCATGTCCTGGCCCCAATTTATTTAAGTCCCTTAAACGAGACTAAGGGATAAATTTATGAATCTGCTTTTCTCTTGTCTGTTTCTTCAACAGCACTTTTTACAGAGGAAAAAAAGAAAAAGCAGGATTGAAGCTTACAGAATAATTCAGGATTTTAAATCATCTTTTGGCATGCCTTACAATAGGTGCTTTTCTGTCCACAGCCTCCTGTAAATTACTGAGCTGTCAAGCTTCCATATTTCTGCCTGTGTAAAAATAATTGTAATTGGATGAAATGTGGGCTGTGTGAAATGGCAGAAGAATAATTCTACGCTACAGAACTACTAAAGTTTTATATTGGGAAAACTGAATGTTATATTAGCTGAATAACATAAACACGAGTTTTCTAGGTAGATTTTTGAAGGCATTGGAAGCCTCCCTAAAACATCCGGAAGACACCGGCTTTCCCTCTTCTCCCGCACCTCACCCCCAAGTTAAATCAGTCAAGCAGAACATTGTCTGCAGAGTGTTCAGTAGAAATTTTCATTGTGAGTGATCAGAACCCGGCTCTTGAGGGCAAAGAACCAGAGTCCTCAAGGGGGGTGGCAGTCAGATGGGATGGCAGGATAAAATGAATTTCACAGGGAAACTTGAACTCTTTGTGTCCAGCATAGTGGAGCTGAACAGATCTACTAGTGTCTCACTTTCATCAGTACTGAACGGTTCTCCAACATAAACATGAAAACAAAATATTAGCAATAGAAATTCACAGTGAATATCAGTTAAAGGGTAGGTGCTGACTTCCTTTATTTTCGTCTTTCCTATTGGATGTTTGCTCTAACCAGACATTGCACAGTAAATCAAGAATTCTGTGAAATAACATTTGTTTAATTAAATAGCTATTGAGTCTGAAATGTGTCTGGGCTGGAGTGGGAGGGCAGGAAAGAGCTGGAAGGATGAAGAGATTAACTAGATGGTAAATAAAGTAGACTCCTTAATATAGAGAGGGAAAAATACAGCAATTTCTTCCTTCACTTTAATGAATAAAAATCACTGAATATATTTCCAAGGACTGTGATTGAATGAGTTGATTATAAATAACTTACATTCTGAATTTTTCTTCCTTTATTATCAGTGAATTATCAATGAACAGTTTGCCAATTGCTCAGCTGTTTTTGTAGGCAGTTGTTAGGGGAAGCCATTTTGCCATGCACAATGAGCAGGAATTATGTTATATATCCTGAGCACCAGCTACAATCTCCTCATCTCTAAGATATCATTAAAAAAAAGCAGATTATGGAATATTTGTGTTACAGTGCTTATAACTTCAGACCGCTTGTTAAACAATTTCTGCAAATAAGTTCTGGTTACTTTTTAGCATCTCATTTCTAAGTGTATGAAATTCAATGTGTGAGCCACTGAAGAGTTCTGATTTCAAATATATAGATCATGATCCCCCAGATCATGTTTCTAATATGAATAACAGAGTTGATAAACTAGAGAATCCACTGGGCATTGAAAAGTGGAGATTCATCTAAAAGTATGTATGTCTGTCTGCAGAACGAGGAGAATAATTCTGTTACCTTGAGGGTAAAGCACATGCATACATACTAAAGACCATAAATGTAATTATTAGAATTATTTTGAAATTGCTTACATGGTAACTAAAAGTAACATTTTCATTTTTCATTCTCAGTGAAGTAATGTTACAAAGTGTGGCCTATACCTCAAATGAAAGTATTGAATGAAATTGTCCATTTTTGCATGGTTAGAAAGGAACTCATTGGTATTACTGAAACTTACTAGTCTGATTTCTCCAAATATAAAGGGAAATTTCTGAATGATTCTACATATAAAATATTGTAACTGAGTTTCAGAAGAAAGCCACAGTAAAAAAGAAGAAAATCAAGTGTTTTATGTTAAGGTTGTTTAGATCAAATTATTTACTTCCTTTTTTCCCCAGACTTTTTTTTAGAAATAAAACTGTAAATTTTGTTGTGTTTAACTTCTCTGAAGTAAAATCAACTGATAAGCCTAATAGTTTGGCTATACTGTGCTTGTCTATACTGTCCATTTTCTAAGTAATTTCAATTTTTTTGCAAGTGTTTGATATTAGCCAATTTGCATGTTTTACTAGACAAATTTATGCATATAGTCTATTTTATATCTTAAAAGAAAAAAACATGGTATCATTATCTATGTTTGACCTATAGTACCTTTTTTTACAGGGTTTAGTGAGAGGAAGGGGAGCCTGCAGCTTTTAAATATAAACAGAAGTTGCCTGTTCTCATGCTGCCTGGGAGGCTTGTAGAAATCTGTATTCAGAAAGTAAATCTTTTTGGGTAAGTCAAAGTCTGCCAAGAACATTATACGTTCAGATGGGAGTTGACTCATAATCTGGAACATGGAACTGTAACACCACAGTTATTTGGATAGGTTGAAAATTATTTTGGGTCTGGTGCTCACAGCGAACTATTAAAGGGCCTAAAATAGCATTAAGTGGTCGTCAGGCATTTTGGGGCTATTTTCAGAACTCCTCAAATTTTACCTCTGAGGATTGTGTGGATTTGCTGCCTTTTAAGATACAGTGCAATAGAAAATAGAGGGCTGTTTTCCACAAGTGAATGAAGGTTACAATGTCTGCATTACTACATCCCAGTAGGTTTTGGAAATATAAGAGGGTTACCTTTACATATAATTTTTGATGGTAAAGACTGATGTGGATGTTCTGAGTGGATCTCAAATACAAGTTCATTCAAATTAAGTGAATAATAAATGAAGACTTGTCCTTAACTGATACAATACTAGAAAATTAAGATCTTTGGAAAACTTTTGTGTAGTAACATTTTTCATGTTTTCTTCCTTTTTCAGGTGATGTCTGAAACTGTATGGTGTAACTGACATGCAGGCAAATTGTTCTTCAGTCACAGCCTGAACAAAGTAGATGGAAGGAAATGCAATAGTCTGTCTTCTGTTAGTTTACCTTCCACGCCATACCAAGGTGTTTGGTGTTCAGATTGTCTTGGGCTGTGGGTTTCTTCTTTGGAGTTCTATTAGTTCAAACTCTTTCTTAACTTTGTCCTGGGTAGTTACACAATCTTCATCACTGTATAGTTCCTGGCCTGTAGTCCACACCATAAGGTTGGGAATTACCATCTTCCTATGTTAAAGACAGAATTTGAAGCACCAAGATGTTTAATGATTTACCCGAAATCACACAGTGTATCTGTAATTGGTGGAAATATATTTAAAGGCTGAGACTCCCAGAGCATACATTAAGCAGAAGTCTTCATTCTTCATTCCTATTTTCTGTAGTTTTTCTTGACTGGTTTCTCTACTAAACTACGAGTTAGCATGTAGACAGAGATAGTAAATAACTGATGTCTTAGGTTGAACTCAGTGATACTTTGTGTCTAGTTCTTGTCTTAGTCTTCAAAGATATAGTTAGAGCTTCAGTATGTGGTTCTGGACCTTGGACCAAAGTTGGACAATATCAGAAATGTACCTGGGAAAATGTGCTAAAGGGTATTTGGGTATACTGAACCTCTGCTGATGGTAAATTATTACCCAGAACATTTGCTCAGACATTGTGGTAAACAGTCAGTAGGAAAAGGGACTGTTGGGTATGGAGGGAAAAAAACCCTCAACACTCCAAACATAGCCATGCGAAAGAAAGATAGACTCATTGCATAGATGTCTGCATTTTGAAATCTGGGCTAGTTTGTACTTAGAATTTAAAAATAACATGTTAAAATTGATCTCTGAACAGGAAAGTGTAGGTTAAGCAACTCCAGGGAAGGTTGCCTTGTGGTCTGTCTCAGTGCTGGAAGTCAGACAAGCTGAGCAAAACTGTCCAAAGTCTGCATGTTTTCAAAGGGCAGGTTGCTGAAAACTCATTAGCACCAATAATTCTACAAACTCTTGTTTTAAAAAACCCTTGTTGTCTCTATTGTCCCACCAAGTTGTTGTCGAGACAAAAAAGAGTGCTGAAATCAAGGACTTACAGACCATAATGAGAAGACGACAGTCAAAGAAATGGTCAAATAATTGCACTAATACTGCATGGATGTCTAAGCAATCATTTGAGGTTTTGCTGTCACAACTACTTGTACTGGAACTATATGTGCTTTCCAGAAAATATGGCAAGATAATTACTTTTGCTAGTCAGCTGAACAATCTGTTTTCTGGAAAAGGAATAGATTTGATTTTTTTTTTCTGTATTTCTGTACTTCTGTGAAGGTAAGCCTGACTCTAGCAATAAATAAGAAATGACCACATAATGCTTTTTTAATCAATTAGAAAGAAAGATGCAGAAAAAATGGTTTCCAGGATATACATACCCACTGGCCCACAAACACAATAGTCTGAACGTTGGGGAAAAAACAATATTATTTTGTGATGAGATGAAAATAGTGTACATTCCTTGCTATTAGCAATTTAGACAACCTGATTCAGTAGGTAGCATAAGATGAGGGACTGATAGTTGTTGACTTTCCATGTCAGCAAGTACAGGGCCCTCACTAATAAATGAGGAGAGAATGTCAACTATGTTGGCAGGAAATGGCCAGTCATACAGCTGACAGCCAGTCTTGGCAAGGAATATATGTAATGGTTTGGTATTGCAAGCTGTTTGTAGTTAACATTACCAAAGCTGCCAGCCAATTGCCTCATAAGGTCTGCTGACAGGCAGTAATCTAATCTGGCCTCCCATTTGTTCTTTGTTTTTATCTGCTGAACACAACTTCGTCTTTCTTGTGGATGACTTGTGTGCTATTTGAAATCTGAACATTGCATTCAATCTTGTGGACACAAGAATAGCAGAGGTGTTATAATAAAAATCAGGTAGAGCTGGGCCTCTGGCAACAATTTTTCATGAAGATCTGTTCAGATTTCAAAATAAACTTACTATAAAAGGGGAAAGAAATGTGATTGCATTGTTTTTCCTATAAATGTCCTGAAAGTTTCAAGCTCAAGTTTGAAAGTTTTCCATCATACCAAATTCTAAGTAGGTATCAGGGGTAGAATGGAGAACAAAACTGAGTCTGTAATTGCAGGCGCAGTGGGAAACAGATTCAAGGTTATTTGCTTGATCAAAGAACAGAAATGAGTCATGAGTTGTGCTTGAACTAAGTAACCTACAAGGAAAATAATCTTAAGTAAGATTCTACAAGATATGTTCAGATATACTGGTTTTAGTTATTTGTTGAAAAGTGTTGTCTTAAGATTCATCACTGAAGAGACAAGAGGTTCTTGTGGCTTTGGTTTACTTGAAAATAATTATTCCTGGTAAAGAAGTATTATTAATCTACTACGTCTTTGCTCATATCAAGTGAGGAGTGTCTAGTGGGAAGGGTGCTAAATTGGCTTCATTTCTTTGCTCCTCCGGAAGCTTCCTGTTTGTTGATGGCCTATTTGGTTATGACTAGCTCAAGAAAAGTATTGTGTATCAAAGAATGTTTCTAACAAATTTTAGCTGCCTATGCCTAGTAATGCAGTTCTCAAAGCAGCCAGTTGGGTAGAGCCAAGCCTTGTAACTGCCAGTTTTTTCAGATGTTAATTTCCCCTGCCACAGCACTTCTGGCCCTGTGCATGTGCCCAGATGTGACTTGGTCCTGCCAGCGTGTAGCAGCTTGGCATTCATGCAAACGTCCTGCTGGCAACCCAGAGTGGGCATTGTATAACTATTCAATGCAAAATGAAAGGGGCTTAACTGGTTTGTTGTGCTTATCTGTCTCCAAATTGTCTTTATCTTGGTGGTGAAGATGTTTTCCCAGGAAGTGAGAGATGCAGGGTCATTTTTGTCATATGGTGAAGGCAAGTGACTTTCAGTTTTCTTTGATGGCTCAAATTCCCTTAAATGCAGTGTTATGATATCTACACCAAAGTGGTGTTTGGATACCTTGCCTGGGGCTGTGCCTGCCTTCCACCCTGAGGTCCCCTGAGAGTAAGACTCCCTGTTGCACCTGCACAGTCCTATTCTCCTGTTTTTTATGCCTTTCTTTCATAATGACACAAAATTAAGGAATAGAAATGCTCTGTCTTAACTGAGGTGTTGTGGAAACAGAGATTGTGAAAAATGCATGTCTTCAACAATAGATACCTGTCTGCCAAATGTAACTTTGTTGTCATTTGTCTACATTTCTGAGGGATGCCAGGACATGTTTTCTTTTCCTGCATGAGCACAGCTAATAAAGGTGTTCAACCTCGGGAAGTATTTTTCCTCTAGTGTCAGGGGGCTGCTAAGAAATCTGAATCTGTTATGCAGAACCAGCAATTTTTAAAACAGTGCTGGTAACACAGCTTATTACAGAGTTCTTTTTCTTGACCTGGAAATATCAAGAATCAGTTGGGTGAAGCCTCTGGGTATCAAGAAAAAATCTCAGTACTTTTTCTGACAGCACAAATCCTCAGGGGAACATAAATACATTTGCCAAAACTGCCTTAACATATAAAGATAAAATTATGTTCCAAAGTTCAACTTTGAAAAAAACCTTATGAACAATTTATAGATAAGCATCAGAACCTAAATGATTTAATAAAATAATTTTAACAAGTAAAACAAAGAATGAAACTACCCATAACCAGGATGACTCCCTATCTTTTGCCATGCTATTACTATTGATTAACTTCATAGGAAAATATGCAAGAATTTTAATGCAAATTACAAACCAATATCCACATTTTTTCCTTAGTTATTAAGTGTCAGGTATCACATAGACATTTAAGAATCTAAGCAGCCATTCACAATGAAGAGCTGAGGAAGAAAATGCAATCAGCGCTAGATAAATTTTTTTTCACTCTGTTGGGAAAAGAAGTGTAAGTGGCATTTGATGCTTGGGAGAAGGGATAGAAAATGAGGCCAACTAAATGTGTTCTGTTCTCAGAATTTACTAATTCTACTGTGAAATATGGATTAGGACACTCTCATCCATGAGAAGAACATATTTTTTATGCAAACTCCCAAGGAAGTCTCCTGTTTTGCGATCTTCTTGCAGTACTGGCAAGTGATAATTAGATAGGCAGTTGACACAACACCATTTGATCTATTTATATTATTTCCTTTTTTTTGCTACAGCTTTTCTGTTTTCTTTCCTAATGCAGGTGGTGTTTGATCTTTCTTGAAAGGGTGAGACACATCTCCCCTCTTCAATGGGGTGTCTGCAACTTCTGCTGTTTCTGTTGCACTTGCTGAAGTCTTCCTTGCATGTCTCCTTATTCTGCAAGATCTTGAGGAAGCCAGGCATTGATGAGAAGGTTTGCTTGCAAGAGTCATAGCTCCACTTCTTAGTGGCCTCTTAAAATAAATAAATCAAACCTCCCTTTGTCTAATCCAAACCATATTTCTCTATAGGAATTTTTTCTTTTCAGAATTTATCCCTCTTTTCTTAGCTTAAAGGGAAAAGCAAATGTCACCCAAGCCCAAAAGGACTTGCCCACATCACAGATCTATTGTTGAAAGTACATCAGAACGTCTCAATAATAAAATGCCAGAAATGGAGGCAGTAAGATGAAATATGGATATGAGAGTGTGTTTTTGTCCCTTTGTGCCTGTAGGTTTTTTCCAATCAATAAAAATGTCAGCAACAAAAAAAGTATGTGTTTGATTGGAGAAATGTGTTCTTTTTAAACTCTTAAAGAAGCAATACTGCATTGTAAGATTCTGTCAGTTTTGCTGGCTAAAGAGGAATTTCAAGTCAACACAGCTGTTCTGGCTTAATATTTGTAATCATAAACCTTTTTGAGAAATGCCAGTATTTTGTCTTGAACTTGATGAGTTCGTGCATGACAACCAGAATGAGAATTATACATGGAAAACAGGACAGAGTGAGAAGGGGCAGGGAGGGAAGGGAGAAAAGTCTACCAAAATGGAACAGTATTTTCTTTACAGATTAGTGGTCTGCTTTTCATCTACTTAAATTACTCTCATCTTATTTGAGGTTATAGAGTATGATCTACCACAGCTATGAAATTGAGATGATGTAAAACTCCAATGGGAAAAGCACTTTTGGTATGAAAGTTTTCCAACAAATAGACTTGGAAAAGTAACTGAACCACATTTGTTTTTCCCATTCTTTATGCTTGGAGGAAAAAATCAGACACAAAATCAGTCAAAGTGTAATAGTTCTTGAAAGATATTTATAAATTTCAAGGGAAGAAGTTTCTCTTTGCCATTTCATGAAAACTGGAATGGGTTGGATCTAAAAAGCATTGAGCAGTTCTTCTGAGTAGTGCAGGCTAACTGACAATGCTTATGTTTGGACCTTGACTGCAGTAAAACATTATCTGTGATTCTGGCAAGATTTCTGTTGGTTTTGTTTTTTTTTTTTTTTATTATGATTCAATCATTTTCCAAAATGACAGTGCAAACGTAGATTCCTGCAGAAGACAATAGGTCAAAAGTAGTTACTTAAATTAGGAATGTATTGTACCTAATTAATCTCCCTTTGTTGACTACTCTAGGGGTAGTGGAATTAACATCAGGGACCGCAGCCCATAAGGGATCATCTTAGACTTCTGAGTTATTCTTTGCATACTATTAATGTCACTCATTTAGTTTTAATTTTCATATGGTGAAGATACTAACAACATTTAACACGACTTAAAATGCATCTGTACAGAGATAAATTTCGATTTTATTTTCAAAGTGATCAAAATACATTAATGTATCACCTTAAAAGTGAAAAACTGAATGCTTGCAGGTTTTAGGTTTCTCAATTTCACTTGAAAATGCCTAATCATTTAAAAGAAGAAAAAAAGAAGGAGAGAAGTTTTCAAAACAATTCAAACCATAAAGCACATTGTGACAGACTATGAGTTTCAGAAAGTGATACAAACCATTCCCTGCTCATTGTGTGATTTTGACATTATATTTATCCATCACGTTGTCCAATATTTGTTGCTATCTTCCTCACTGAGAGAGAACTTGGAACTCCAAGTCCTGTTTTACCTCTTGATCTCCTTCTGACCTTGAGTATTGAACAATACTATCTATAAATTAAGAATGAGTTGGGAGGCTTGGGGGCAGGTTTCAGTTTCTCAAATTGAATTGAGGGAATTGAGATAGAAGTTTTTGGCACAGTTCCATCACAACATGGAGTATGGATTCAGAGTTGACTCAAAATACTGTGTTTTGATGATGGCGTGATACTGTTGAAGTAAAAGCCATCGATATGCTCTTTTTAAAAACAACCAAAAACCCCACCACCACCACCAAAACTTACAGTATTGCTGAATCTGGCACGTTTGCTCAGGCTGTTTACCTGAAACACAAGGTCTAATTTACTCAGATTATTACAGGTTAATCTGCTGGGCTGAATCTGATGTGGCAGAGTACCTTTTCCTTAGAGAAGACAACAGAGTGTCTCTTCTGAAGGTAAGTTCTGCTTTTACGCCTGAATGAAACCTTCTGCTTTAACTTGGTCAGCCCTGAATTGATCGGACAGTTGGACTAGATGATTGTTGCAAGTCTTTTCCAACTGAAATAATCTATTCTATTCTATTCTTAAGTTGTTTGAGCGGTGTAAGGAAGTAAGCTTTGGAGAGCATGGATAGTTCCCAACTATGAATGGGAAACAATAACATTTTAACATGTTATAAACTGGTACAAATAGAAAAAATTATCAGTATGCATCATTCTTTCCATGTTTTTTTTCTGACTTAGGTGCTTTAATTCAGCCCACTTTGTGACATGCTCACTTCTCTCAGGATTTACATTTATTAGGTTTATGTTGTCTTAATGACAACCTAGTGCAGATGAATATACTGCATACATAATACTCAGCACAAAGGACACGTGAAATATTCGTGGTTGTCTGTATGTAGTTGGAGCTGAAGGTATCCAAAGGAGAAGCCAGGAGTTTGACATTTTTCACTGGGAGTGTGTTTCCTTTACAATAAATTTATTTATTATATTTGTTAGATTAGAGGCTCTTGTACAACTGCCATGGGATAAGTGAACATTTACTTATGACTTCTTTCCTCTTACTGGGAGGAAAAGTGAGAGGATGTTAATTGTTGATAAGGTAATTTAGACTGGAACTGTGCTGTACATCATTGGTATCTATTTACTGACATTTTTAATGTTTCTAATAAGAGGTTAACTTTGCTGTTATTTTCCTCAGTATATCATGTAAGATAAGCATGCAGTAAATGTTACATCTGTTTTCATCATTAGCTAGGAGATTCTTTCTTGTATGAGTTGATGTTTTGCATGGGAGAGAGTGAGCAACTGCAAAATAAAAGGATTTTTCCTTAGTTTGCAAATGTCTGAAGGCAGTCCTGATTAGTTCTGGATTCTTTTGAACCTCCATCATTTGAAACAGCTCAGACCTTTAATTCAACCATTTGTCAGACTCGATGGAACATCAAACAATCAAATGAAAATACATGAAAAACACATGTTTAAAAAAGCATCTATATGTGAAAAATTCCTTTAATGGTGCTCATCATCTCTTCTGTAAATCCAAATGAAATATCCAGGTTTTATATCTTTCTAGTGCAATATCATATTCAAATCTGTGGTAACAAATTGATGAATAACTTTAAATTTAATAAAGCAATATATTGGGCATGACATACTCTATTAATTTAAAAATTCTGGTTTTAATGACTTCAGTTGTCTACTTCCTCTTTGTCCCCCATCTGAACTTTGAAAAGGGCACTTTTGACCTTTTATTTGTGCCCATTCAACACTTTTGTGTACATTGGTTGCATATGTACATTTCTGCACGCTTTCTGTGGGTAGATGATGGGATGTAAATGTGGGAGAGTTCTTCTGCGTTTTCATGAGGATGGGATTTTAGAAATGCAGCCTCGGTGCAGGAAGTGCATTTGACTGAAAGCTGCTTCATGCGTTTATATGTAACATGAAGGTAATGCTTTTAAAATCTAGCATTGATTCTGTATGGAACAAGTGTGCAAAATATGTTGATAACTTGTTTCTCCCAAATTATTGTGGAGGGGCTTGCTTATTTGTACTATTCAGTCTTCTGTAAAGTGGACCTTTTATTGTACAGATAGCGGATCAGGTAAGGGGGAATCTTTGTATGATTTGCAAAGGTAGAACCTGCATTCTGAAACTTCCTGACCTTGTTCCTTTTCTTTTCCCCCTACAGCTCATTAAAAATATCCTGGGGTCTATCTTCTAACTGAAATGTACAATTACAATCCTCTTGGAATCTGCAATTTGGACTCCTTTCTTGGAGGTGTGGAAGTGCTGCAGTAGTTGTGTTGTGGTGGTGTTGTCTCCTTCTGCCCTTCCCTTCCTGGTATGTGAAGAGTGGAGATGCAGAGAACTGTAAAGCTTACTGTGATTTTGAAAATTTCAAACTATATTGAAGTTCCTATGGAAATACATTATATCATCATTAGATTGTTTGCTATTATAAGATTGTTTTCCACCTTAGTCAACTCAAAATAAGGCACGTAAAAAGAATGTTTTAACCACAAAGTCCTGGGGCCAGATACTAGGAAACATTAGTCTGAGGGTCATGTAAATGTACATTCTTATGCTTGTACAACCTTTTTGTGCTTTACAACAAAATTCTTTCACGTTCATCTGAACAAGTGTTATTTCCTAGCACTGAAACATTTCAGGAGTAGCTGTTAAAGTCTGACAAAATATGCAAGTGAAAACAAAACGTGTTAATGGAGATAGGAGAATAGAGGAGCCAAGTAAATTTGTTAGAATGACATTCATTAGTAGACGTAAAAGGCATCATGGATGCACACTACCAGTCTTTGTGTGTTTAAATCAATGCAAGTTAGCGTGCTGTATATTCACTGGTGACAATGGAATGTTATTGTTTTTGGGATGTGTCTGATTTATGTGAATCTGACTGCCAGAGAACAGGAGAATCCTTAGGAACTTGTGACAAAAGAAATAGGTATGTTGGACTGAAACTGGATGTCTGTTGTGTGTTAAAAAGAATGTAAAATATTAATGTATACACAAGACTTCAAAACACAGAAAGAAAAAAACAGTTGAAGAAATAGCTGCAACATTTTATAGCAATTTATTACTTTGTTTGATCATGCATAATTTTAACCAGGATTATTTTGTTTGCCAAGTCCAAACTATATTTAGCGTTAAAGGAGGAAATAATTTGATTTGCAGTATGTTTTGTATCTTATATGAAACTGGAGATTTAGTCAGGGTTTAAAGTTGATTTTACTGCTTTTTTTTTCAGAGGGACAAGAGGAAAATTAGAGGAAAAAAAAAAAGAAAAAAGAGAAATTAAAAAAAAATGATCAAACCAGCTTCTTTATTTTTTAAAAAAAGTTTAAACAAAGACCTTTTACTTCTTTTGCAGCTGCTAATTCATCACACCTTATCTTCGCACACAAGCTTTGGCCATAAAAATAGTCATTTCCTTTATCCATCATGTCATATTTTAGGACAGGCTAAAAATAACACAATGCAAGGCAGGATATTGCCACAGTGAAAACATCTTGCATTTCCAGCATTTGGAATATATTAACCTTGCAGTCTCCTTTCCTTGCAAAGGTGTCGTGTTGGTTTCCCTAACCTCAGCGCTGTGTTAGAAGAACTGCACCCAAGCTTGGTTACTAGAATAATACAAAATACTACTTCATGCTCTTGGAATTTCTTATTGCAATTGCTGTAACTTCATATGTCTTCTGTTTTTTACACAATACCAAGTACTGATTGGCTTTGTTCTAGAAAAGTCATTGTGTTCCACTCTGAGCTCTTTGTTGTTATGCTATATACATAAAGATGGCTTTAATTATTTAAAAAAAATATGTATGCATGACAGTGGAAAATTTTCAACAGTCATATGTAAATATCCTGAGATGAAGTGTGTTATTATAAAACAGGCTTGGAGCAGAAATATTTCGTAGAAAGAGAGAAAAATAGCAAAGAAGGAAGACCTCTTACTTAACTGCGTTCTGAAACTCATACTGAGGCAGCGCTGGCTGGGAGAATTTGTATCAGTTGGAGGTGGAGACCACGTTCTTACGCACTTGGTCTTTATCTCAGCTTTGCATTTCGCTGACAGTCGCCTCACAGAAATCACTTACTGACCGCTGCCTGTTAGCTGTCTCCTGCACACATCTGAAGGGCAACCAGCCCTTTCTTGCAGATTAATTAGACTGCATGGTGCTTTGCCTTTTTTATGATTTTGTCCACAAATCTCAAAGGTTATTAAGGCTCCTCTGTGTGTCCTCTTAGAAAAGAATTTTCATGCGTGTTAACTTTACACAATGATGTAGGTGAAAATTTGGGTGAATTTGAATATTTTGTTCCAGTGCATCACTAATATGGAGTAAATGTATGCGTTTTCTGTGAAATCTCTTTGCAAGTAGGTTTTCTTTGGTAATCTACATCATGCATCCAGGAGGAGGTGCTGAGTACCCCAAAACCTGATCTAGCAATGTCTTTAACTCATGACCTCTGAACAAAAAGATACAACTTGAGAAATACAGAAGTAAACCATAGGAATGAAGAACTGTAGAGTTAATAGAGCTTGTCTAATACTTTATCAATAGTTAAATGCTCCAGGAATTTGTTCAGCAGAAATCTTGAACAGAAATATACAATCTTGTTAGAAAATTCTGTAGGATACCCTTCTAGAAAACTACATTAAAAATTAAGAACTGTGTAAAGCAAATATTTTGTCTCCGTTTTGCTTGCTATTGTGTAAATTGCTGTAGAGGTAGCCCTTTCCATGGTAAGACATTTAGTAAACAATGTTGTGATTTACTCTTCTTTCCTGCTTGAAGGGCTGGAGATGAGACTAGAGGTGGATAATGGTCTGGAAGATAAACTAAGTGCTCATTGCTTAATTTTTGGGGCATATATCTTTTTATTGAAGGCTTGATTTATCAGCTCTTCTGGGGTTTTGTTGTTCTGCTGGTAAAGGGTTCTTTTGTGGGGAACTAGGAAAGGAGAGAGAAGAAATCCCATCCTCTAAACTTCTATAAAGCATATACTCTCAAATTATATTTTATTGTAGCTATGCTTCAGAGACCACAGGCATCAAAGGACTTTCTATTGCAGCCACTGCAGCTTACTTTGTAGCTCCTCATTTCATGCTGATCTTTCACAGTCAGGCCTAACTTATTTACACTGTATTTAATGACATGCAATACCTCATTTCTAAATAGATGCAAACAGGCAGCAAATTAGAAATACAAGCTAAAGAGATACAGGTGGGTGTTATCACATAAACAGAATTTAGTTTTCTGAAATTACAATTATGACACCCCTGGATGATCTCTGATCCTGCCATATTATGATATGACAGATGTATATTGCTGTGATTTCTCTAGTGATGCTCACTGTTGCTTCCTTGTCAGCTTTAATAGCAAAGCAACTGGGCAGACTAAATGGAAATGATTTATCCTCTGTGAATGTCATAGTCAAAGCACGCTGTCACAGTAACAGGTTAGGCTTTCTCCTGCAATGAATTTAGCATGCAAACAGGCTTTTTCTGCTTGGAACCACATCATGTTTCATGGTGTCACTGATAGTATTATGTTTTACAGAGTGACTTTAATAAGGCCACTCCCTCTGCCCTGCTCTCTTCCTTCTGCCTCCTCCTTTCTTTGGTTAATCAAGGACAAATGTTATTCCATGAGGTCTCATCCCTTTCTTGCTAAAAGAATCTTTTTCAAGAGTCAAGTAAATGCTCCGAGTGAACAGATTTTATCCTTCTTTGTCCCTAAAATGGTTTATCTGGAGAAGAAAAGACCGTTCTCTGTGTTCTCTGAAAGAGGTCGTAGGGCAGAAAGGTATTGCTTGTGGACAGAGAGAAATGAGCAGAATTGGAGAACAAATGGTTTCACCTCAGTCTTTTAGTTTTGAATTCTATCCATGTTTACAGTCCTTTTTTTTTTCTGGAGTTTGGGGGATTTAGTTTCTTAAATTAATGCATATGCTTATCACATGTATTACATGGAAGTAACTTTGATTACTTCTAGCTTCAGCAGTGATATAAAAATGTCCCTTTCTTGCTACTAGAAAAACACTCATTCAGGAATGTTTGAATTATTGATGTCATAAGTTTAGGACACTATGCCAGAAGGTGAGAAAAAGCTTCCGATGACGCCTCTGAGGTCAGTGTATCACATGTTTGTTCTTCATCAAAGAAATAGTTTTAAAAAAGTACATTTTAAAGGAAGATACTAAAAAAGAAAATAAATACATTACCAGGTTGAAACAAAACAGGGAGATGTGAGGTATGCACAAAATATACCTGTAGTGACTTCGCTAAATGTGCTTGCTCGGTAACGTACCTGAAAGTAATGATTTCTTCCACATCATCAGGGAAAATCACAATCAAATGCAATAGCTTAATGCAACTCCATAATATTTCGTGACAGTTCTAGCCGCCTGCTGCCATCTCAGTAAATGACATACCCACTGATAGATAGTGCATGAGTGGCTCCTTATCTTTTAATGAATTCATCTGAATCATTGAATTATTGCATAAACATACCCATCTCCTTTTGGTTGTACTGCAGATGGTTGCTTAATGGGAAGAACGTTTGCTACTGTGAATCTAAGGCAGAGGAAGGTGCTTCCTGAAAGCCTAAGAAAAGTACTGAGGACCTGCAAGGGGTGCATTTCAGATGCACCTCCCCCATTCCGTAGTGCTTCATTGTCGTTATCTCAGTCCAGACCCTGCTGGGAATGCTGCTTTTCAGGGGTCCCAGCTTTAGTGACTACCAAACTGTTTTTACGATGAATAGGACAGTTGGGTTTTCCCACATCTAAAAACAGGGCATTTAGGATTTAGGCAACTCAGTGCCCAGCACTGCATAGTACTGCTTCTTCTGTGGGTTTCAGCCTGGAACTTTACTGTAACAGAATATATGTACAATTCACTCTACACCCAACTGAATGTGAGAGCAATTACCTTTGAAGGTCAGGTGGTTAAGTGGTAAAAAGAAATAGTGTGATCATGATAAACATATAGCAGCACAAATCACCTCTGTATCTGAGACCATTTAAACCAGTCAAGATACTTCTGTGATTTCTGTTGTTGAAAGATGATGACCCTGTTTAGTTTAATTTGTTTTCCATTCAGCAGCAGACCTGCTTGTAGATGGAAGATATCTTGCTCTCTATTTATGCTTTCATTTTTAATAGCATCCATTTGCCAATTTCCACCAGGTTTACCTCGAATTGTGCCCAGAGGGAAAAAACCCAGCTAATTGCCGCTAGCATTTGCAACGCCTGATTACCTTATAATGATATATTAGTAAGGCCATCATTTAATATTAGGATTGATGCCCATCCTCAAGGGGGGCCGGAAGGAGGATCCAGGGAACTACAGGCCTGTCAGTCTGACCTTGGTGCTGGGGAAGGTTATGGAACAGATCGTCCAGAGTGTCATTACATGGCACATGCAGGACAACCAGGCCATCAGGCACAGTCAGCATGGGTTCATGAAAGGCAGGTCCTGCTTGACTAAACTCACCTCCTTTTATGTCAGGGTGACCTGCTTAGTGGATGAGGGAAAAGCTGTGGATGTTGTTTGCCTGGACTTTAGGAAAGCCTTTGACACCACTTCCCACACCATTCTCCTGGAGAAACTGGCTGCTTGTGGCTTGGATGAATGTAGTCTTTTCTGGGTAAAAAACTGCCTGGATGGCCATGCCCAGAGAGTGGTGGTGAATGGAATTCAATCCAGTTGGCAACTGGTCATAAGTGGTGTTCCCCAGGGCTTGGTATTGGGGCCAGTTCTCTTTTAATATCTTTATCAATGACCTGGATGAGGGGATCGAGGACAGTAAGTTTGCAGATGAGACCAAGTTGGGTGGGAGTGTCAATCTGCTTGAGTGTAGGATGGCTCTACAGAGGGATCTGGACAGTCTGGATTGATGGGCTGAAGCCAATGGTATGAGGTTCAACAAGGCCAAGTGCCGGGTCCTGCACTTGGGTCACAGCAACCCCATGCAGCGCTACAGGCTTGGGGAAGAGTGGCTGGAAAGCTGCCCTGCAGAAAAGGAGCTGGGGGTGTTGGTTGACAGCCAGCTGAGTATGAGCCAGCAGTGTGCCCAGGTGGCCAAGAAGGCCAATAGCATCCTGCCTTATATCAGGATAGTGTGGCCAGCATGACTTGGGAAGTGATTGTCCCCCTGTACTCGGCACTGGTGAGGTCCCTCCTCAAATACTGTGTTCAGTTTTGGGCCCCTCACTACAAAAAAAGACATAGAGGTGCTGCAGCGTGTCCAGAGAAGGGCAACAAAACTGGTGAGGGGTCTGGAGCACAAGTCTTATGAGGAGCATTTGAGGGAACTGGGGCTGTTTAGCCTGGAGAAGAGGAGGCTGAGGGGAAACCTTGTCGCTCTCTACAACTACCTGAAAAGAGGTTGTAGTGAGGTGGGGGTTGACCTCTTCTTGCTCTTTACAAGAGATAAGAGAAGAGGAAATGGCCTCAAGTTACTCCAGGGTAGGTTTATATTAGATATTAGGAAACATTTCCTCACAGAAAGGGTTGTTAAGCACTGGAACAGGCTTCCCGGGGAGGTGGTTGAGTCACCATCCATGGAGGCACTTAAAAGTTGTGTAGATGTGGTGCTTAGGGATGTGGTTTAGTGGTGGTTTTAGCAGTGTTACGTTGATAGTTGGGCTTGATGATCTTAAAGGTCCCTTCCAACCTAGACAATTCTATGATTCTATAAAGAAAGAAGAGTGAGTGACATAAGATTAATAAAAGACCGATTATTTGCAAATGGATGAGAGGCCACTGTGAGTAGTATTTCTTCATTGTATTTCTTCTGCAAGAAGAGACTAAATTCTACTGTGTAGTTTCATTCATGTTCTGAACTAAACCGTATGGTTTGTGTACAAGTGGCTTGTAAATTTGGTTTGGTGTAGAAAATGGAATGACAATATGTCATAGTGCCTAAGTAATTTTTTTTTTACGTTTATATTCACAAAACATAATTATTCAGCCATAAATACTTAGTGGGAGCACTGTGTTTACGTACTGGTAGTATAATGGAATCATTAAATGTTTTAATTGAACTGAAACTTACCAAGTTGAAATTACTAAGAAGGATAAAGGAGAAAAGTCTAATAACTAAATGTAACGCACAGCACCATATTTAAAGCAGAGGCTGTGCGTTTGGTGAGATAATTGCAATCCAGGTTTGCAATATTATGCAACAACACTGTGGTGTGTTTATAGTGTGTATGTGGCTTGCAACAGACATAAAATACAGTACATTTTCCTTACAAAGAGGAAAATTTTGGAATTATGAAGTAATACAAGCAAGTTGTAGCAACAAGAAATGCATTAGCTTTTAAAGAATCAGTTCAAACTTTTGGTCTATTTGGGAATAAAAGCTCCTCTAAAACAACATCCATCACTCACTAAGTATTGTATGTACTATATGGGTACTGTGATAGCTAATTAAAAACTTTTTTTTAGATTTGGTGAGATAGTTTATACTGGAAAAAGACAGTCTGGTAAATGCTTATGCACTGTAGGCTAGTATAAATCATTAAGTAGACTGATAAAGAATATTTTGTATGATTTTTCTTACCAAGTAAGATTCTGAAGACTTGCAGGTAATATTTTTCCTAAATTATGTAAGACTTCACACTGTGCCTAGTCAAAGTACCTTTCCTAGCAATAACTAATTCTGCTTTATGAAAATAAATCAGGACTGCATTTTCAGCCAGCATCAGTCACAATGAATTTTGCACCTGGAAAAAGAAATTGCACACAAAAAACAGTTACTCAAAAAATATTTCTTTTTCTTGCTTAACTAGGCATCCTGAATGAGCTCTCCACAAACCATCTCTGCATTCTGAAACAGGAATTTTTTTTCTGTGAAATTTTGGTAGGTGCAGTTCTATAAGCCAGGGCTGGGAATATGTATTCCTTACTGATATAAATCAGAGTGGCCTATCTGAAGTCAGCATAGCTATGTTCGTTTATGTTCTAATGTCAAAGCTGTGCTTTTTAATTATACCTCTGCTTTAACTTTACTGGTAAGAAATAAAAACCATTTTCTTGAAACTATTATGGTTGAAATTAGATAAATGGTCTTTGCAGTGGTTCCTTACCTTGAATGATGTGTTAACTCCATGGAAGAAAGCATTCTGCTGAACATGAGCAAAATGAGCATATTTTTTTTCCTGCAAGTTCTGTTGTGTTTTCTAATAAGTTAACACTAATATTTAAAATATAAAGGGTTTTCTAGAATTGGTTTCTAGAACTTAATTTTTCAGGAGATAAGAAAGAAATCTATCCGTTTTGGATCTGAAGCATCCGGTCATGTTAGCAGGTGTGTATCTTATGACTCGTCTTACTGAATTTCAGGACTTAATCACTCAATATTAAATGTACAATTAGAGTTAGCACTTCTTACCTGTCATTCTTGAAATATTTTACAAATACATTTAATTCCTCCATTTTATTGGTAGTGATACAGAGGCAGATTAGTTATGTCTCCAAGCTCACATGTCAGTAGCAAAATCTGGAAGAAAGCTCAAGTTTGTCCTATCTCCATTCTGTCTACTGCCTGTAAGGCAAAAGCTCTCCCCTTCAGTAGGTAATATAGTATGATCTGTGTGTATCAAATATTGAATGGATATTTGTAACATGACTGAGATGTTTTAGTTGATCTCTGTCTGGATCATGGTTCTTACGCATACCAATACTGAATGCTGGGTTTCTTCTTTACTCTCTTCTTATGGGAAAGGACTACCAAATAGAGCAGCTAAAGAAGATGCTAATGTGTGTAGAAAATAATGGAGGATTTGACTTATGAGGGAGTATATATGAATATGGACAAGAGGAGTACCCATACAAGCTCTTACTGCTTTTCTTTCACTATACCTCTTGAGCAATTCTGTGGTCTGGAACTATATTTTCATAATCCTCTATGGACAAAAATTAATTCCTTAGCAAATGAATAATATTATTAATGTTTACTTAGTTAAAAAAAGGATCAGATAGTTCCAGAGCCATGGTAGTTATGCTGATAATTAAAAAAACCCCAGCAAAACCACATCTTTTACTTCAGCATCATCATCTAGCTCACTTAACTGAAGAGTGTGTACCCTGAAGCTCAGTATGAGACATAATGATTTTACTTGCTTTCGTACAGAGGAAATACTTTCATTTCAATTACTTTTGTTAAAATCCCTTCTTGAGGAAAGATCAACATTAAAAGGTTTCCTTCCCAATCCTGCCTTCCGTGTCCCATTAATATACTGTACTTGCTGTATTTTCTCTCTAGGCATTGGTGGCAAGCATTTCTCCTAGAAGACTCTGAATATACTTTCTTATTTCTGGTGCTGGTGAAATATTGTTGGCTCAGAACAACCACCTATCCAAAAACTGATGGCATTGTCTTCATAACTTCCAGAAGATCATCCGTGAACCTGGCTTCATGCATCATTCCTTTTTTTAGAATGTAATGTAGCTATGCTTCATTGCATTAGGCCAGCTGTCCCATGTCTCTTCTGTAAGGCTTCTCTACAACTATACCATTGTTCTGAATTGACAAAGCTGCGTCTGAAACCTTGTTGTGAGCATGTGATATTGTTCTTGTGAATAAATTCATATAAGGATGGCCTCATGCTAGGCTATATGTGGTTATATAGCTGCACATTTTAAATCATAGTTAGAAGAATATCAGCAACACCTTTTTTTGGCATGGTTTTTAGTAAGAAGTAACAGTCACGTAGTGAAGTCTTGATCTGCTACTACCTCCAGGTTCTTGAGTCTTCTGAATCTTCTCATTTTGGTATTTCTGTTTCACTGTATTTTTAAAATTTTTGGTTTTGTGCTACTGAACCAAACCTGAAAAGATGTTCCTTGATAAGCCAATAAGTAAGTTGATATGTTTGACATTTCTGATTTGGTAATAGGAGAAGAAATGTAACCGCATAAAATTGCACCTGTCCATTTTTTGAAATTTAACTAATGGTTTCTGGTAAATCCCTTTTGTTTAATTGAAGATTTAATAGCATGGAATAAGTTGAGAGTTCATTTTATAGATCCAAGGAATCATTCTGCATTCTGGTATGGCCACAGTTGCTGAACTTGCTGCCAATTTCAGACTGAAAGCCAAGTACTAAACAAGCAGTCGGAGTGAACACTTGTTCTGACAGATGATTCCTTCACAACTGACTGGAGACACATGGACGAGGAAGAGAGCAGAGGTTGGTAGTACACCTTTTCTGTGTTTAAGCAGCAGAGAACACTTAATGCTATTTCAGGCTGTTACCTTTCTTGGGTTAAAACTGTGGTGATGTTAATCTAAGCAGATAGGGCTGTGTGAACAGGTATGGTGGTAATGTGCAGCTCACAGCAAATGTCTCAGCAGACAACTCGTGCCATTGACATGTGACAGAAATCACCAAGTACGATGATCAGTTTTTCATGAACTTTTTATTATGTTGTAAAGAATATGCAGTCACTTATCCTATGCTTGTCTCACAGTTCATGAAGAAACAACACTTCAAAACATAATAGTAAGATGATCTCAGGATGCAAGAATCCTTCAGATGTTTTCAGAGTCCTGTTGAAACATGCTTCCATTTGACAAAAGCAGGAAATGTTAATTTTCAGCCCTTTTATAAACACAGGAATTCTCTGCAAGGGGAATTCTGTTGCCTAAGCAAATACACTCTTGAGCGATTCAGACCCAATTAGTGGTTTATGTAGTTCACTTTGAGTGTATTTGCTACAGTAACAACTAGGAAACAGCTTTTTGAGTTTCGGTGTTAAAAAAAGTCCACCTTTTTTCTTTTTCAAGGTATTTCTGATTCCAACTTGTTCATGTCCTTCTCACATGAAATTTAGCAAAAGCATCCATCCATTTCCTACCCTCCCTTCAGGGTCTTTTTTCCTTTCCTCTCCCTCTACCCGAGGCTATAAAACTCAAATATGTGCCTTTGGCTCATACAATTTTATTTTTTTTAGTGCTAGAAAGAATTCTTTTGTTGAATCAGGCAAGAAAAACACCTGTACATTTTGCAATAACTCTATTTGCTTGAAGTATCAAAGAATTCAACTACACCTTCTCAAGGATATTCTTCCTTTCTGATAGCTTACGTTTTTCAGGCTGCTTGCTGTATTAAAGAACATGTGTTTGCAATGCTAGTAGTCTGCACTCTGTTCCAAGAAAACTGAAAACAAATGTGAGAGAGATGACTGTAGCTTCTGTGGGGAACAAATGATGTATGTTTGTGCGTGAGGATAGTATAAAAGTTAGTTCACGTGTTCCTTTTATAGCAAGGAAATAGTTACTGAATACTTTCCATACCAACACAATAGAGTAATAAGTGTGCTCTGCTTAATTGACTGAAAATCATTAACAGTGCTTCCTGGTTGGTAGGAAGTTGTATTCCTGATTTGACAATTCCCCCATGCAATCCATTGTTAAGGACACAATAATATACTTTAATTCTGTAGCCTGCAGTTACATGCCTAACACCAGTGCCCTCAGAAGTAAAGCAAACAACTTTGGATTTCAGTGGGAGGGCAAATAAAGTCTTACACTTTTCTCAGAACTTCTGTCATGAACGTGAAAAGATGAAAGCTTATTTTGACAATTGCAAGCTGGTGGAATGTCTTCACGTACAGAACAAACTATGTATTTTTAGTAACAAATTGGGGCCAGATTTTCCAGCAAATATATGCAGGCAGTGTTCACAAAACCTTTGTGGTTTCTACTTCCTTTTTAATGCTTTTTCTTTGTCTAACCCTTACTCACATTTACAGTGGCTAACAATATGTGAAAAAAAAAAAAAAGAAATGTGTGTGCGTGTAAGGAACTGGGAAAAGAAAATTGCTGTCAAAAGTTCTCAGAAATAAGAACACTTTCAGTCAAACCAGAAAAGGTTTTCTACTAAAATAGGTAATGTATATATTTCTTATATAAGAAGATATTATTTTTAAACTGTGATTCTTCTTATACTTGGAGGTCTGCATTATATCATACACAGACCTTTTGGTTTCCTAAATCACTTTGAACGTGTAAATGAAAATTTAAAATTTGGAGATTCTGCTAGTAGTCTTTAAACACAAATTCCTCCCTCCATAGATTTAGTATTACTTCTCTGCCCCACAGATCTGTGTTTTATCATAATGTTATAGTACCTGTCCTACCAATATTTCTTATTTTACGTGTGTTCTAGGAAATAGCAATGTCTATTGGCTGTAAGGAAAAAATACATGCTTCACAGTATGTGTGTAAGGTCCGTTTAGAAAACCACAACCATCAAAGAGTGAATGCTTCCCTTTTCCTCAGAATAACCCTATAACACGAACTGCATCAATGCCTTGGCTATCTCCTATTTTCTGGGTTGGTTTTGTGTGTGCTCAATCAAACTACACTACAGTTGGAGCAGCAAAGTGTTTGCTCAGTAAGTTCAGTTCCTCCTCTAATACACATTATTCTTTTGATTCAGAGTGTCTTAATCCCCTTTTACTCAGACTACCTCGTAGCAGTATGTGTCCTTGGCAGTAAGGGGTGAAGGACCTTCCTTCCCCCAGCTGTGCTCCTCGATTGTAGGTTTCCCAGTATGGGAGAGAGTGTATATAATTACATTTGCAACCAACCCAGGAAACCAAGCCTTCTGCTTACATTAGAAAGGCATTAGTTGCAGTCTGGGAAATTAGAGTTCTGAATTACAATTTGAATTTGGATTTTTCTGCTGCTGGCTGCCTTGTATAGACGAACTCCTCTGGCCTTAACTCATTAAAAGCCCTATCAGCAGTGCACACTTGGTTTACTTTCATTACTTTCATTTTCTCAGGGTATCAGGTACCTTGAACAAATGGTTGACTTCTCCTGACGACTGACTGGTGAATATTTAGGCAGGTTTCCTTCAACAGCTGTGCTGCAGGCTTAAAAACAAACCAGAGCTCTGTGCCCTGTTCTTCATGGTGCTGGCAACGCAGCCTGGAATAAGCTCTGCTCTACACTACAAATAATATTCCTCTGAACAATATTTTTCCACTGTGAGCAGTTTGGATGATTTTGTTCAACCAGCCTTACAAAAGCCTATGTTAGGGCGACTCTGCTTTGAAGAGCAAACATCAGAATCTTTTGAGGGAAAAAAAATGCTCACCAACAGTATGGTTCATATTTGGCTTCTGAGATAAAGTATGGAAAGGGAGATTATCTGTACTCAGAAGTTGTGGCAATCTGTATTGAATTAAAAAAAAACAGTTGACATTTTATCATTAAATGAAAACCAAGAAATATGGCTTGGGAAACATCAGAGAAACTATTTTAACAGCAATGTTGCAATTTCAATTTAATGTGCTACAAATGCCAAAAACCCCCATGGTTGAATGAGGTGTTCTGATAAGTTTTCATTGATGTTGTAGTGTAACTGATACACATTCCTGAAAAGTATTTTGTGAGGACAAGACAGTTTGTTGGCTGTTTTTGTACAGAACTTGGATTTGTGGGCTGCCTCACTGCTAGATCTGCGACACTAATTAAGAGGCTGTTCCCCTGTGTGCAGCTCAGTAGCTGTGCAAAATTTTTGCTGTGACCTCTGCCACGGAGATTCCGGGTTGTAGGATTCACGGTATAATCAAAGTTTTGGTTAAGATTTATTCCTTACTTCTTGTTACCGTGTTACTTAGGCTCAGATGGCAGCAGCATTTTGTAGTGAGGTTTTGAAGCAAGTCACTCCGTTGTGATGTTTTAGGTGGCAGAATGAATTAGTCCATGGTCACACTAGATTTCTCCAAGACAGCTAAACTGGGAGCTCTGGGCCAGACACTTACTGAGGGCACCTCAACCTCTAGTGAGATTCAAAAGCAGTAACTGGTGCTTTGCATAGCTTTGGAGCACATGTGAGGTGGCAATTGCCTATTTAGGGGACCAGCGTAAATCTCATCTGAACTAAACACTTCAAGAAGCATGCAGTGTAGATGCTGGGGCCTCAGGACCGGCTACCACACTTGCTCATGTGGATCAGAATTGCTGTGGTAGATGTTGTAAGGGCAATGCAAAAAAATAAGTCTGAAGAACTTAGCTGATTTTTAGTAAAATAGTCCAAAACATGCAGTTTTAGCTTGAACCTGATTTTCCTGGGATACACAGAGCCTTATAACAGCAGAGGAGAAGCAGCCCAGGAGTCATATGGAGACAGAATGTGGCTATAATCAGACTACACATATGAAGGCAGGAGGATTAATTCAAGGAGGAATGGGATGAACTCACAGAGGATGGAAGGATAGCTGGTTTGATTTGTTCATATCTGAAATGCAAAACAGACTTGGGAGATGAATAAAGCAGAGATCACTGAACTCAAAGTGAACCAAAACAAATGAGATTCATATGGCTCTAAGAGCCAGCTGATGAAATCTTTAAATACATGAATGTTCTTTTAAACGTAAGTGCAGCTCTGTCTCTTTAGGAGCGTGTGGTTTTGCTAGCTCACAAGTACTTGGTGTAATGATTGATCTCCACAAATTAATTTGCTAAGAGAAACAAATAATAGAGTAAGTGTTCACATTTCTCAGGACACAGCCAGTAACTCCCTCTTGGCTGCTGTCTGAATCCTTTTCCAATGAATCAGCGCAAGACTAAGGTTAGTGATATAATTAGGTGATTACAGTCTTTGGCTGTTTAATTAAATATGACTTTGTGCAAATATTTTGTCACCAGGCTGTTGAAACTTGCTAGGTACACACTTTTGGAAGTAGCATGTAAACTTGGGAAATGACAGTCTTTGATCTTTGAGGTTTTCTGTTCTTTGAAGTTTTTTTCTAAAGTTGCTGCAATACAAGTGTTAATTTAATACAGTAGAGTGGAAAAATAATCTTAAGTCAGGGAGTATTAACACACAAAACCTCCGAGCTTTTCATGTGTCTCTTAAATTTAGTAATCCTCCTTCTAAAAGCCATTCTCCTAACAGTTTTGTCTTTGCTGAACTATTAGGAACCCCACAGTAAGCACTTTCTTTCTGTGTGCTTTCAGCTTAGTCCTTGGCTTTCATTCTCGTTTTGTTTTTAAAATTTTAATCCCTTTTGAAAGGTATGTTTTCTTCTGTGCTCATTATAATTAATGCCAATATGAATGCTATTTGTTAAAAATTCCTTATGCCTCTTCTTACATTCCTCTCTTCCTGATGTTTCCCTTTGAGATCTCTATTGACATGATGCCTGAGCTTCTCATAGTATTTTCAATAACTATTTTCAGAAATACTGTTATGAGATTGGCAAGTATTATTTCCATTTGTGAAATGTGAAAGCAAGACTTCTGAATGCAAGGTCTCCAAAGTCACGAGTTAGGAACTTTTCTTTAGAGATGTTTTACTTCATTTTACCTCTCCACTTTTATTATCTCAAAAGGGTTATGTACATTGATTTTTCTAGGATTATCTGCAATCTTCTCTAAACGAGGCATATGGTAATGCTCAAGTATTTTTTTAACAATAGCAGTTTCTGGGGTACTTTTAGAGCACAGAAAGCTTGCTTTCAAGGGATAGGTTTGTTTAATCAGGATTTTGAAAGGCCCCGAGGACTTGGGAGGTGGATGCCACCTGATGTTTTTCTTCCTCTTTTTTATTTGAGTAAAGGAAGTAGTACTTAGTGTCTTTCATAATAAAGTGCTGCTAGGAACATGGATATTTCTACAGTTATTTTCCCTAATTCAGAGTTTAGAGGTCAAAAATTTGTCATATGGGGAAGGAGGAAGAAGAAAGTTCAGCAAACTTCTTGTTGGGAGTGCAGGGAGACTCAATAATGAAAGTGTTCCACTTTCAAAAAGATATGAAAGACACATTTTTTCTTCCTACACAATGCTAAATGGGTCTTACACTTTCAAACTGTCTTGCTGGGGCAAAAGCTACTTGCCCATAGCTTAGAACAAATAAGTGACTGTCGGCTAATGTGATTCAGTGGGCTGCAGTACCGAAACAGATCCTCTTGCAGTTCGCTGTTGCTGGCTTTCCAGCAGACAAGTCTGCCTTCATGGTACAAGGCATCATATTTCTGTTTCAGGGAAAAATCCACACTGCTGTTGGGAACAGAAATGAAACGGTTTCGTAGATGTCTTTATCAAACTGTACCCAAGCAGCTGCGTTATAAAGACTGTGTCCTTCTTGAAATATTGGCAACTGCTGTTGACTAAAAGTAAGTTTTCTAAAGGGGCTGTGGTATGTTCTTTTATGCTTTAGAATAGTAGTGTCTAAGTTTCAATGTAAATATAGTTGAGCTATTACAAACAAGAGAAAGGCTGCTTCTTTTATTGGAAGTTCCTTGTGTTTGCCTGCTGAGTTTTCCTTTCAGAAGAGGGTTTTTTTCAGATGTAGCCAGAATAACTTGAGTTTGCCCACCTTTTACTAGGTGCTTGTTATTTTTTTGAGAACTTCCATCTGTCTTCAGCAAGGAAGCTGAGTGGTGGTGACCACTGTTACCACTCTGTCTTGTAGACTGTGTTTTCCATCCATGCATCAAACTCATCCCTGCATTTGATACTGAACAAATTTATCTGCCATCCAAAAATTCTTCTGATAACAAGAATTTTCTTTAAAAGAAAGCAGATTAATGGATTGACAGATCTTTTGGCAGAAACATTTTTCCAGAACTGATCAGATTCCTATGTGTTTTGCTATATAAACAATGCTAAGAGGATCACATTTTATGAGTGGGTGTGCCATTGTTAAAAGCTATTGTTACGCTTTTTCCACATATTTTCCTATGAAACAGTTATAAAATCTGGGCAACTGAGGAAACTGAGGTGCTGGAAATAAAAAGGGGTGAAAGTAAGAGAAAGAGATAAAAAGATAAACATCAAATTCACCGATTACTGATATATTCAGTAGCACGGGGACTAGAAATGCATGAAACAACTTTTGGAATAGCTGTCCTGATAGCAAGGCCATTCCTTTCTCAAAAACCCTGACCCTTCTGTTGTTCTGAAACGTCATTTTGCATCTGAATCAAGCATTTCTGATGGAAACTCACTCACAGGTGGACACTTTCAAAAAAACATTTCAGACAGAATAATGTGTTGCACAAGTATAAAATTACAAAGCTGTTTCCTGAACAGCTTTACCAACCTGAATTTAAAAACAGCTGACCTGGAGCATAGGCTTTTTTCCTCACACTCATGCCTGAGTATTGAGAAGGGAAGCTTATATTGACATTTAATGATCCATCACAAGGTCTTTCAGTCTTCTGACATTTAGTATATGTGGACAGACAAAATTGTTATTGATTACTGCTTGGTCAATTAGGAAGCAGTGGGATCCTGTTTCTGGTTTGTGCAGGTCTCTGTGTTAGGCTGGTTGACGCTAGCGTGTGGCTAACGGGATATGACTGACTGTGAAGTAGGCATTTTTCTTGCATGATATCTAATGCTTTTATTTTTTAACTTCGGATGTAAATAGTCATGTCATATTAAGAGTGTGGTCATAACAATGAGTATAACTAATTCTCCTGTTATGTAAAAGTCCTCTACTTTTTCTGTTTCATCCATTCTTGCACATTTCACTTTTGTCTGGTGCTAGAGTGGAAAGTTCCCCATGATTCCCTTGTAGCTTATATAATGTAGCTGCCCTACACAGCATCATTTAAGTGCTTCAGACAGCTTTAATTTTAGCTCATCTACTATTTTTGAAATCTTTAGTGGACTGAAGTACTGAATGTTTTAAGAATTGCAGGGATTTGATATAAAAGTCTTCCAGCCGTATGAGACTGGTGACAGGGAGAGGGTGACTGGCTGGGTAAAGGCAGCCAACTGAAATTTTTTTCATGGCTCTTGGATTCTTGCAATATTTTAGTGAACTTCAAAAGGCAAAGTAAAGAATGTACTTTTATTTGTAAACTAAGGATTGTTCCTTTTCAGTAATCGCCATTTTCCCCTCAAAAAAGAATAGAGATTGACTCAGGAAGATGTTTTCCAGACTCTGGAGTATGAAGATAAAGTTTTCTTGAAGTGCCTTCACGTAAATAATGCCCTTAAATGACAGTATGTGAACATGATCGGTTCTGAGAAATTATATTCTGAAATGCTGAATTCTGTTTATTTGCTCACTTTTAGGTGCCTACTACCTTTTGAGATGTCCATAGTTATCTGAGACACCAGCACAGGGATGACACATAGGACACTGAACCTATGGAGAAGCATTCTTTTCTGGTTGGCAGTTGAAGGCTGGTAAAATTATATAGGTACATCTGAAATGGCACTGAACACCTATGTTTTTTATTTTAAAGGAATTTTCACATCTAAGCTTTTATTTGCCTAGCATCTTATCCTTTTATTTTAATGTTTCAGTTGACAGAAACCCTACACGTTTAGATGACAGTAAAAATTTTGGCATCCTTTTTTATCCATCTGGAACTAGCTATGTAGCTTTGGAGCTCACTGCAGGAAGAAAAATGCCTGTGCCATAGGGGTGAGCCACAAAGCTCCTGAATCCTACCATACCCAATCTTTTTTTCAAGGTGACCTGCAGAATTTGTCTATATTGGGGATGAGGGTAGGGTTAGAAACTATGGTTCCTTCTTTCCTTTGACCCTAATCTCTTTGCAGAACTCTTCCTTTGAAAGGTACCTATTGGAAACTGATTTTTCTTTAATATAGAAGAATAATGAAAATGTATTTTATTCTTTCTTTAGGATAATGTGTATATATTTTGGGGAAATGTGTAATGATGAGGGCCCAGAGCATCACCTGGCTTTAACTGAGCAGCAATTTGATGTTCAACAGTGACTGGTAGTCTCCTGGGATCCATAGCAGTCAAAAGTGGTAAGGGTAGGAATAGGTAAAGAAGTGCTAATGTAGTGCTAAATTAGATCCACTAAAAGCTCCTGCATACCAGCAAGATATTTTACTGATTACTTTGGGCTTGACATCATATGAATGAAGTCATTTGGGTTTTTTTCTCCAGCGTGCACCTAGGCAGATCAAGCTTGTTTCTGCCCAGCATTTGAGAAAGAACAAGATTGTATTGGCTTGCAATATACACTGCAAATGTAACCTTTGCTGCCAGTGACAAGGCCTTTTTCTAGAGATATTCTTGTTAGCTCTGCTTATCTGAATGTGTTAGCAGTTGACTCCTGGAGAAATACTTATTGTCAGCTGCAAAATAGTTTTAGAAACTGAACATGTAACTACTAAGGATTTTCTGCCTGAAGGCAAAGGTCATAAAAGGTCCAGGAGTCCTGAAATCTCTTTTTCTTGCCTCAAAATAGGAAGTCACTGGAATATTGATCTTGGATTTTCAATCAGATTTCACTCTCTACAGAACTGAATTTCATTGCAATTCAGAATCTCTCTATGGTGTCACAACAGAGTCATGCAAGTAAATTAAGAATAAAAATCATGGATTGTGGATATAGTTGACCCTTTAGATAGGATTACGTCATCTAACAGTGAAACAGGTAAGAAAAAATCATGAAGGTGCCTTGGAACGGCAACCTACATAAACATCCTGATTTATGACAGACAAAGACACCTCCTCCAGCAATTTAATTTAAGATGCATCATTAGGCCTTAGACTGTGGACAGGAGCCATGTATTCGTACTTCCAAGGAGCTGCCCTCAGCATAGGCTATAATCTGCTTGCCTTTTCATTCCCTTCTGGACAAATCTTGCACTCTCTTCTGCAACTACCCAAAAGTACCATTTTCTTGAGTGAGCTGGGCTTATTAGTGGCTGATTGATGTTTAAGAGGTTTTGTGATTCTCTATTGATGTGCCCCTACATCTGAGTCCCCAGTCTGTTAGGCATTGTGGTAGTATTGAATTCAAGACAAACTGTGAGTTTTCAATATTGAAATGCCATCTGAGAGAGTAGAACTCCTCTAACTACTCACTTTGGCAATATTTTATTTAGTAAGTAAACCAATACCTTCCCCTGATACCATATGGTATCCAGTGCTAAGAACCTAAGTCAATTTCTCTTCCGATCTGTTGTACCTGAATGAATCTTAAAGATATACCATGTGAGAAAATATGGTCTGTGTTGAACTCAATAGGACCACTGAAGCTCAATGCAATGAATGCAGGTTTTCAGCATTTTCTTCCCAACAACCTTATACGTGGTGTAAGCTAAATTTCTTCTGAAATTCTGGGTCCGACCATGAATGGAAACTCACAGAAGATGGGGATTTGGCAATACTTAATGTATATACTCCAAGTAATTCATGCTTAAGAACATTATAATTTTTCTTTTTTCTTGCCAACAGATCTGACTAACTAGACCTGGTTCATAGGCTAGAGTCACTGTTGTGGCTTAGCCCCAGCTGGCAGCTAGGATCACGCAGCCACTCAAGCAGTTCTTCCCTTTTCCCCAGAAGGGCGGGAAGAAGAGGGAGAAAAGGAGGGGAGAGGGAAAGGAAAACTACTGGTGGGTTGAGATAAAGATGGTTTAATAGCAACAATAACAGAAAAGGAAAATACCAATAATAATAACAATAACAACAATAATAATGACACAAATCACTTTCACTGCCTGGCAAATTGGCACTGTCTGGAGCAGTGATCCTGTTTTCCCACCCACTCCCCGGCCAACCCCCATTTATATACTGATTGTGACATCTATGTTACGGAATAGTTCATTGGCCATTCCATTGTTTTGTCTATGTTCCTTCTCAGCTTCTATGGGAAGCTGAAAATTATCCTTGCAAAGTATAAACATCGCTTAGCAGCAACTAAAACAATATGTATTGTTGACATTTCTTTCACAGCAATCACTAGAAAGAAAATTAAGTCTTTGCTGGCTGAAACCAAGACCATCACTTTTGGAAGTAAACACATATATGTGTTCACCCAGGTATCAGGCTGTTGATAAGACTTCTTTTTCTGTTTTATCTAATAAAATAAGCATGGTCCACCCCAAAGAACTCACTATAAGGATGTGTGGCTCAGTACATCTTTTGGAGGGGCAAAACACCTTCCAGAACTGAACCTTTGGCTCCTGTCTCACCTGATGGCTCTCCTCCATTTGTTTTGCTCCAGCACATTGAACTAGTCTGAATTTTGAAGGCGTTGCCTGATGAAAACTTTCCACTTGCAAGGTGTCTTGATTTCCTTTATTTTTGACTGACAGGTGTTTGCTAAAATGTATTATGTTTTTTCAAACAGGCTTTCCTGGTGCTTTCCCAATTAATTTTGTCACAAAGGAAAAACTACAGTGGCAAAACTCTAATTCTTGCCACAGATTATTGTATTGTTATCCTTAAAACTTTAGGACCACTAACGATCTTGCAGTCAAGTAAGTCTCTTACTCATTTTAATATCAAAGTTGCTTTGATTTCTACATCATCAGTCAAATCTCTTGGTTCTTCCTATTTTAGGGTCTTAGTCGTTGGATGTTAAAAAAATATTTTCCTTACCAAAGTTAGACTGAAAATCCAGACTATGCTTTGGTTTCTAATTATCCTTGACTGAGTGTATTTTTCACACTTTGCTTCTTAGAGTGTGGTTTTTTATTATAGGTAGACCAGTTTTGAAAGCTCTGTTTTCTTTGATAGAGGTTTTTGAAGTATTTCCATGCAGAAATGTACAAAGGGTCTTTCAGAGATATAGTGTTCCTAGTTATTATTTAAGAAGAACTGGAATTAGACATTTATAACAATAACCCTGTAATATTGCAGCGGGTTAGGGAGAAACATAAAGGAAAGTGCTAGAAACAGGAAAGATAAACTTGTGTATTTCTCTATTCATGTTGTCAACAGGTGGTTTTGAAAGCCATGTTCCAAGCCTCATGAAAAGCTATACCTAAACAAGAACCATGGTGTGAGATGTACTTTGTGGAGACAGCAGTATAAGCTACAGTTGTGCTGGGTTTTGGCAGTAAGTGTCCAATTCCTGGTAATTGCCAGCAAACTGTGAAAGAAAAATGCAAATCAGAATTGAAATAAAAAATCCCTTGAACAAGGATTTATTGAGTTAGTTCTGTCTTTCAGGACAGCTTTAGCTGTATTCTTACAGAAGAAAGAAGTCAGTGCCTGGTAGCAACTGCAAATGAAACGCTGAGTTCATCCTACCTGACTTGAAATTCTTCACTAAGGCTCCCAAATTAAGAGGAGGCCTGCCTGAGTCTTTTTCAGCAGACAGTAGAAAGGACTCTGCTTTCTAGGATGAAAAGTGCCATCTGGAGGTGCTTTCTTGTCTCTGTGGGCTGTGCATGGAGGTTAGAACAAATCAAGTTGAGACACTGAAAAGTCAGTTCCTGGTTGAGCTGGATAGATGCAAATGATGTTTATTCATGTACCTGTCATTAACTCGAGTGCTAGTGCATTTACCTCATGTAGACTGAGAGCCAGTGATGTTTACTAGGTAAGGATCCGTGACATAGGACATATTTCAACTAGAAATCTGCTGTCTGGTTCTGAAATGTATTCCCTGAAGAACATGTAGACCATAATTCCAGGACACAGAGTGACTGCAAAGTGGCAAGACTTTTTCAGATTTTTTCTTTTCTCTGAGTTATGTAATTTTTTCCTATTATTCGGCCATAAAATTAGTTTCATATGTGAAATAGTTCATGTTTCAGTTTTCCAAGACTTTGCTATTTGTCACTTTTAAGAATCCTTTTTTATTCCATCATGGAAATCACTTGGAATTGGGTCACTGACTTAGGTGAAGAATAATGAATTCCATGTCTCCAAACACAGTCCTGTAAAGTAACTGCAAGTCAATTCAGCTTCCCTTATTTGAGTTGTTATAAATCTAATAAATAACATAAATAATATATTCATTTTGATCACTTCTGTGTATTGACTCATGTATATTTGTTAACGTTGCTTTTGTCAAAACATAGGATACTAAGAGTATGTTTACCACCTGGCATGTTTATAAATCAAATTAGCTGAAGATACATGACTCAGTGGAACATAAACTAGTTTTTTAATCAGCACACTACCTCGCTGTCTAGTGGGAACTTTGTATGAATAATAAGCCCGCATCAACACTACAGCATGTATAAAACACATCAATACGTTTCACTATGTTTTAAGTCCTTACGCTTTTTTTTTGATAATTCCTATTATATGTGCCCACTTCAGTGCTGTACGTCTTGGATTGCATTAGTGAGGGGCACATTTCTTGTTGCCTTATCTTATTAGCATGTGTTTGTGTTTTCTGTGTAATTACTGTCCCACAACAGTACAAAAAGACATTAGATGTTACACTTCTAAAAGGTGTCAAGATAAAAAACACAGCTTATTTCTATTCTTCCACACTAGCTGACATTTTGATTGCCTGTCACTTGGATCTGTGGGATAAACTGTAGGAATAAGACTCCCTATGGTGTGGCCAAAGGATTTTTCAAGAATTGAACAAATAGAAGGGATCATTCCCCATTCTATTTATCTTTCACATTTGTTTGCCATGTACATATAAATTCTGACCATAAGCATGTTTACGGAAAAATTAGTTTCACCTTGGAAATTCTCAAGTATGTGTATGAATTTTGTTAAAGTACACCTTGAGCTGGTATTTGAATGTCTGCTTTTGGACCAAAGGTAGACATTTGGATTTGAATCTTACAAATTTTGGGGGGATGAGAACCCCACCAACATTTGGAAATTGCTTATATTATTAGAAAAACCACTTATGTAGTGCAGTCATGTTCTGATATAGTTGCTTTATAGTGTCATAGTTGTAGCAGCAGAGTAAAGTGATCATAAAAAGTGAAAAGTGTCCTTTCGGAAAATTGAAAATTGTGTCCAAAGACAATAGAAAAATATAAATTATAGTAAGTTAAATCTGAAATCATATTTAATCAGGTAGGCGATGACGATTTTTGAAGAGTAAATTGTTTTAAGCATAAAAACGAGTAATAAAAATGGTTTCAAACACTTCAGAAACTGGAAGCCTCTACTTGATTCCATACGGGTGATAGATGTCTGGCATATAAAAATGAGAACTCAAGGCAACAGTGGTAAAATCTAAATGATTTCTTTATATTTGTGTTCATTAATCATAAATAGGCACATCAGTGGAAAAGATTTTAAAGCAAAATATAAGAGTAATGAGCTATCAGAGCAAAAGTTTTCACCCAAGGTCTAGAGTGAGTTGCTACCAACTATATGATGTAAAACCTGTTGCCTGAATGCAGAAAAGAGTAAGAAAGCAAATGAGAACAAGTTTTCAAAAAGAGCTCCAAAGTGTATCTGAGGATCTACAGGCATCTTAGTTCTATGTCATTCATATAGGCAGAAAGTATAAGAAAGAATAGAGTTAGTCAACTGGGAAATAAGTGTGGTAAGACACTTCTTGTGATCCTGCTGGAGTGCTGAAAGTAGCACCAGCAAATACAGATGGGGAGAGCTGGCTGACAGACCATTGGATTTGCAGAAAAATGGTGATTAATTACCAAGTAAAATAAGGAAAACAGTGGTAAGTTTCCACAATGAATGTACACTGTCAGTAGCGTTCCTTGATTTCCTCTACAGGCAACAATTTGATGCTGATCTCCAGAAAACATCTAGAAATGGGGTGAACAGTGAGACGACAGTGCTTTGACATTAGAAAACTACTCAAGGTAGGAAAGAGTTGCCTAAGGTTGTCAACAAGCAAGTAATGAAGTGCCAGCTAATATTTAATGTCAATAAATATGAAGTAGTGCAGATGGCAAAACAGTCTTGACCGCAGACACAATAACTGGCTTGAAATTAGTGGTGCCTCATTCCTGAGTCAATATTTGAAGTTACTGTGAACAGCACTCTGAGACGTTCATCTCAGTCCCCAGCAGTAGTGAAAAAGGCAAATAAGATGATAGTGGAACAGGAGCAGGGAGCAAAACATCGTGTAACCATACAACTCGCCTATAGCCTGCAGACATTTTAAAATTATCATGACTGCAAGAAATTCCATTTTAAAAAGGGTTTAACAGAATTAGGGACAGTACAGAGAAGTAAATGGGAGTGATCAAAGATAATCAGATAGTTACTTTACAGAGAAGGGAAAATAGTCTAAGTCTTCTCACTATAGAAAAGAGATGGCTAAAGGTTCTTTTAATAAATGTCCCTGTAATAGCAAATGGTATGTTCAGAGTGAATGGGGAATTATTGTTCAGTGTTTTTCACATTACAACAGGTATGCAACATCCAGTGAAGTTACTCAGCAGGAGATACAAAACAAACTGAAGTGAACCCTTTTTCAAAAACTTAGTTACTGAAGTGTGGAATTAATTGCCAACTAAAGGTATATAAACAGATTTAAAAGGTCATTAGAAAAAATGTGAAAGAAAGTTCAATTCAAAAGATTTAAACTGGCTGGTCTGGACGCAAACTGTAGCTCATGATGGTTCAAACAGATGACTGCTGGAAGTGAAGGTGCTCTCATCATCAGAAGATAAACATCAACATTTCTTCTCATTCATTCTTATGTATTGCAATTATTATGAGGGATAAATGAAATTACTATTCTTAGTATTTTTAAATTATTTTAAAATATTATTTTAAAAATTTTATTATGATTATTTTGACACTAGGCTTGAGACTTAGTAAAGTAAGTCTCAGAAATTCATTAGTTCAAGTCCTGTATTATTTTGTACACTATTTATCTCTGTGTTGAGCAGTCAAAAAACGTAGGTCAGAGTTGCTGGCATACCTGTATGTTGCAAACTTACTACTCTATAAACAATCACTAAAGTCATGAAGTCTTTAAAAAAAAGATTTCCATGGAACTTATTAAATGCTGTTATGGTATATATTATGTCATTGTAAAGCTCATTTAAGTGTGAGGAATTTTTATGCCTCCTCTCCCACCTACCCCAGGGGAACAGCCTTATTCCACATTTGAAGAAATTTTTTTTGTGTGATCTGACATTTGTAGATCTTTGATTGGGACTAAAACTAAATGCTAAACTTTAGTGTAAATAAGTCCTACTACTCTCATTTGCTGCTTATGATGTTTTCTTTTGACCATTGGATTATGTATATTCCAAAATACCTTTGGGATATTACATGATGACAATTAAAATAGTTGTAGTTACATCAATTAAAATTTTCAATATCATTATCCATACAAAATCTTCACTATTATTTTATTAATGTCCTTCTGGATCCATAGTGGATTGAAAAAGGATTTCAATAACAAGGAAACTGTCCCACATTTTTAGCATCACTATGAACAATATGTTATTATCAATTAAATGCATTCCTAAAGCAGATCAACGTATAGGGTTGAAATGAACATTTTTTTTGTTTAAGTGGGGAAAAACTGTGCCTGCTGTTATGTCAGCCTCTTGTAGAAAACAATAGGTGGTAAACGTAGATAAAGGATGCTCTTTTAACTTATGCTGAAAATACACTGAATTTTCCCTAGGAAAGTCCACTGTCTTATGTCTATGCGTTTCTATGTCTGCTTTGATGACCTTCTATGTGTTTACTGTAGTGTTTGTTTTTGCAGCTGGAGTGCAGACCTGATGAAACCAGGCATAGGAAGGCATCATCAGGTTGTGAGACTGATCTCCTGATCTCCATGCCACCATCAGAAGCAACTGAGAAGTACTTCATGCTGTTTTGACTTTCATGTGTTTCTCTGGTGTTTGTGAGGGTGTGTGGAGATGGCACAGGGAACAGGCTACTTCTTTCTCTCAGCCTGACAGAGGTGAGGAAAGGGAAATACATTTCAGGCTGCATCTCATCCACTGCTGTTGTCACTGGGCAGCAATGAATGCAATGGCTGACTGAATAGCTCTGGCCCGGGAGAGAGCAAAGACTGCTTTAGTAGGGTTTTCTGCATATTTTTTTCCTGTCTGAAAACCCTCCTAGAATTTTACAGCATGGGCCAGGTAATGAAATACCCAATGAAACTGTACTCTGAAATCATAGACTATTCAGCAACTGGGAAATCTTGTAACAAATTGAAATGTCTTGGAAATAACTCTTAGAACTGAACAGAAGGTTATAATTCCACTTTACAGCTGCACACATGAATGAGTGAACAGTTAATTTAGATCAATAGCACACCAATGAATTTAAGGGCAGTACTGCAAAACAGCAGTCTATAGGAGTCAAGTATAATGTTTTTTAACAAGTTACTTCATTAAGTTTATTTAATAGACATATTGGAAACATACTTTAAAAACTCCTACAAGTAAGATATTTTTTGTCTTCAGAATGAGATTACTTTCATGCTTCTAGTTATACATTAGCATCATCTGTCACTGTGCTGCGTGCAGTATATTACAATACATATTACAAGCTCCATAGCATTTTTGCATTGTAGGCCTGTATGATTACTTGTTATATTCCCTATTACATGAATCCTTGTTTTTAGTTTTACAGCCATATGAAATACCCTCTCAGATTCATCTCTGTCATGATCTTCAAAAAGCGAGGCCAAATTTTCTTTTCATAAACAATAAGTAGTTCAACAACCTGTAAAGAAAACTGCGTCACCTTTCCTCATGTGCTTGATGATAACAGAAATGAGTTGGCTGTGTTAAGAGGGTGGGTGTTCTGAGTAGAAGGATGAGAAATACGGTGGGTTTGAGTCTCTCCTGAGTCCCTGGGAAAAGTCTCAGTGATAAGAATGCAATGCTTTTTTTTCCACGCCAATGTATGCTGACACTTTTTTCTGTTCTTCCACATCTCATGAACAGTTGAATAGGTCTATGACAAATGAAGGTCTATTTATCTAGCTGCTGTTTTATTTGTCAAAGTAACTTAAACAAAAAAAGTAAATCAAAGACAAATAGGATGAGATTAAGTTGTTTAAAGTGATGTGATTATTGAAAAGTACTGCAAGAAGCTTGTAACAGCTTTTATGAAAACCTTCAAACATACATGCTTTTATTTCTGTTTCTTGGTTAAAACTGAAAGAACACTTTCCTACATTTGTTGTAGTTTCCATATTTCTTCTATAGAACGTATTTTGGAAGAAAAGCAACTTTATTTTGTCTAGGATTTTTCCCAAATGGAGAGCATATTTTTTATCTACATTAGAGTCCTTTTAACTTTGTGAAGAAGTGGTCAATGATTTTACAGAAGTTAGAAATCTTTCACACACAGCTACAAAGAGAGGAAGGCTTTCTTTGGATTATACAGTTGTAGTTATCCATCATTATTCTTCACAATATTCTTCACATAATTCTTCAGACAGACGCATCTGGGATATAACAGCTATTTTTTGTTTCCTCAAGCACCTAATCTAGGATCAAAGTCTCACAATAGAGTCAGTGCAGAGAGGTAGTATCTTCAGACAAGTGCTTAGAATACCTAGATTTAGAATTTACCCTGTAATTCAGGTGTCAGAATTGCTGTTGGTGGTGGTGTTGTTTTCTTCCCATGGACAGCTGAAGGACCCATGCTCCTAAATTAGGTCCATGAAGCAAATGATGTATTTACACATTGTGGTAAACATTTAATAATGATCAGTTTTATGATTGCAGTGGTTCGTTTTTCCCCTAACGTTCTCAAATCCAAAGAAAAATTTCTCTGACAGAGGGAATTTGGTCTAAAATTTTGCTGCAGACAGGGAATGTACAGCTACTTTGGAACAGGATAGGTTCCTTGCAAGCAGTGGTAGAAAGCAAGCTTTAATTGGAGTTTTGTCTCCAGGGTTCTGTCATGCAAAGCAATGTTGTGATTGCCACTCCTTTTAAAGAAAGCTCCTTCAGCAAGCCAAAGTAAATGTTTTGAAGAAGGAATGTGTTATCATGTCATTGTTGGAAAGGATGCTAAATTTAAAAATCCACTAGTGCATTTTCTGGTGTGCTGTTTGTTTTTTTTTTTTTTTAAATGAGCTTTTAGTGAAATAAGGATATTTGAAACAATTTTAATGTTTGGTTTGATTTTGTTGTGAAGAATACTGTCTGAATAATTTTGTCCAGAAGGTGATTTACCATGAAATAGAATATCAGTATTTCTGCAAGTGCATAACTGATTGTTTTCTTCTCCAACTCATATGCTGTAACAAGTTTAATGGTGCTATTTAATTTAAGGTTATTGTGCTACACAGGTTTAACAAGCCCATTTGCTTATGGCAGGCAAAACATTGCTTTCATTGGACCTCTAAAATATACCTTGTGTCAAAGAACCGTAATTAATGTCTGTTATCGGTTCTGGATCATCAAAAGCTTACTTTAGGTCTGTGTGATTCAAAGGAAATCTAGTTTCTGTGTACTGAGGTCAATTAAAATTAATCCTTTTCCAGGGCTCTGTTACCTCCAGGAAATCCTTTTCTTGATTTAGTCAGGGATGAAAAGTCAAGCTTATCTGTGTTTTTAAGAGGTCTGATCCACCTCATTTGGATTATTTTTTTTTTCTTGTGAATATTTTATTTGATGCTTATTACAGCACTCAGGTAAGAGAAGGCGCCAATCAGCTGTGTAAGTTGGGTGCTAGAAGTTTCTGGGTCAAGCCTTGTTTTGAGTACTGGTCACATGAATATAATGGAGGGTCTAGTGGGAATCTTATTCTCATTTTGTTCTTAAACTGTACCAGAGAACATATGTCAATAAACAGTGGCAAACCTGAAACCTGAAAGGTAGAAAATGGATGCTGTCATGGTGAAGGCAGGAATGGAAAGACAGGGTAAGCCAGTCTAAGTTTAGCTTCAGTCTCAGGCCTGCTAGATAGATCTTTGTATCAGTCAAGGAGCAGGGAAAAAAAAGAGCATTACCTGCCCCTGGCCCTGGCCCTGCCCCTACCCCTGCAAGAAAGATTGGGGGAAGAAAAGGGGAGGGAATAAGGAGGAGGGGGAGCAATAGAGGGACTCTAGGCTCACTTACAAAATTGCAGTAATGATGAACTTAATTTATATGAGCATCCTATGAGCCTTAGTTTGCACATTGTTTGCTGCAGCAATTACATTTACATATTCATTATATTTCAGTTGCTCTTTAAATCAGAACTACAAGATGCATTTATAAAATCTCCCATTAGAAGACATGTAATATACACTTATCAAGGACTGCATGAATTATACAATTACTCATAATATGTATATTGAAAAATGTAATGTAATCTTGTAAATCAGAATAGGTTTTAATATGAGGTGAGAGTGTCAAATTTCCACATTTTGATATTTTGATTTACAGAATAGATTATCTTTAATACCAGACTTGTGTAAATTACTCTGACAGGACATTTCTAAATATTTGTTTAGCTGTAATGTTCCTCGTGTATATTTTATGTTATTCACTATAAAACCCCTAATTACTAGCTAATAAGATTTTTGTGACAACATTCTTTACTCTTAAAAGATAAATTGGAGTCCTGATGTTTAAAGTGGAATGGGTATAAAACAGGTTTCCCATGAGATCAGTCCTTGTGCGAAAAGCACCTGTAGGAGATCTGTGCAGTGTGTAACTTGCCAGGTAAGAGGAACTCCTGTATTTTTCAGAACTGTTGTGAAGTGTCTAGAAATGTGTTGTGGTTTGGTATGATTGCATACTTCAAATACCGAAATTTGCAAGAGAAAGTGGATTCTGAGGAACGACCACCTAGGTATTAGCAATTATTGAACAGTACTGGCTATAAAGCAGACAAGTGAAGAATGTAGGTATTTAACACTCTGACATGCAATTGCTTACATAGCTCATTTACATCAACAAGGATTTCAACTTAAGGACCTTTGTTGGTGCAAAAGAGCTGAGGATTTCTTTGCATCCCAAAGTTTTTTACCTCCAGCTGTCTGCTGGAGCTGATCAATGTGTAAGCCTTCAATAGCATTTTAAAGGTGATAGCATCACGTATGAATATTTTTAAAAAATTCCCTTTCAGATCCTTTACCTTGTAAATGATATTTCACATTCGTTGTCTGAGGGCAGCATCACCGTGTTTTTTATTGATGTTTCCTCCCCAATAAGTCCACCATACCGGATAACTTTTATTGCCAATGTAGAAATGTATCAATAACTGAATGCCAAGAAGGAAAAGGGGCTATCATTTCAGCCATTGTTCTTGGTGTCAAATGTGTTGCATAAAGAAGCACAAATTCTTGCATATCACACTTATATGTGGTTTGTGACAATCACAGTTCTAAAACTGGGATTTGACAACTTTTATCAATACTGGCATTAATTAACTGAGCATAAAATTGAGTCACCGGTGAATGAAACCGTGAAACCTATGATCTTTTACGCCCTAGCTGGTTTTCCCTCTGGAATATACCTTGCCTGGTTGTGTCAGCTTTAGTCTATGCTGCTCTCCTCCCAAGATCCTTTTTTAGGGGGATCGAGTTACTCTCTTTCTCCAGTTCTGTGTACTTCAATATTTTTGTAGTTAAAATTTCAGCTTTGTTGCACTGAGAGCACTTTTCATTAAATTTGGCAGAAGCCATTGAGCTTGGATTCCCTAAAGTGTTCTTCAGAACTGCAAACCACACCAGTTTCAAGTGTCTTCTTACCTGAAGACAGTGTATTAAAATATGTGGGTTCTTTTCCCTCCCTCTGCCTTTACTGAAAGTGTATAATCTTGCAGTTCATCCAGTGCATCCTCAGGGTAATGAAAGATAATTGGACACCTTTCAACCATCACCAGTGTCACACATTGTAAAATTTTGTTTCTTAAGCTATGATATTCAGTTTGCCTGACTTTTCGGAAATTCTCCAGATAGATTGTTGCTTTACTCAGCCACCTAGAAAAGCTAGCATTATCTGCCTTTACTAGAAATAGATGTGTTTCTTTTTAACAAAGCCACGCTGTTTTTGGAAATACACCATCTAAGAAGCAACATGAGGAAGCTTGGCTTTACCTTGTCAGTGCCTGTAGAGAATAAAATTAGCATGACCCTGTGTGCTTTTGTGTTTATCCATGTCCCCACAGCATTTCTGAAATTAAATAATGACATTCAGATGTATACAAGCAGAACATAATGAGAAACAGGCAACAGCAAAATGACAATGTTGTGTGTTTTAACAAGGCTCAGTGGTGCACCCAGATACTACACTTTTTTATTGTTTACTTTGCTTATTATCTTACTGCCCCCATCCCCTTCAGTTTAAACACTCGATTTCTTTGGAAAAGAAATAACATATTCTTTAGGTTATTAATGGTCTGTGGTTTGAGCTTTTGTGTGCCTCTGCTATATCAAGGACTGTAGTACTCAGGCAAATGCATGCTTACCCATCACTTTTGTTTCATCATTCAAACCTTGATCTATCTTTCTCTTTGTTTATCACATACACCTGTCCTCATTACTGCAGATTGGAGTCACTGGTGCTGAAATCTGACTTTTTATCTGCACCACCTATCTCGCATGCCAAGCTCGCGTCATAGCATTTGAGATCACGCTGTGTAAACTCATGGGGAAAAAGAAAAAAACTACACTATCCTAGTCTGAGATTTCTATAAGCACCTTTAGATAGATTTGCTTGTACCTGGGTGTACAGCCATACTGAAGCGATAGACAAAGTAAGAACAAACCCCAAATATAATTAAATGCTTAATCACCAGGAAATGACATATGAGGCTTACGCACTTGGGGCCAGCATGGTCATCTGTGTAAAACTAATGGGAAATAGCCTAGAACGTGCTCACCTTCCAGGTGTTCATTCTTTTAATTCCTTACAAACTAGAAGCTTTATTAACAGAGGCAGTCATTCTTGGTGACATACTCTGTTAAGCTCTTATGCACACTACAGTGAATTCAGACTATCACCGGATCAAATTTTAGTGTGATTTCCATTCTGTGTGCAGCTAAGGATTTTGTGGGAAGTTTCACAGTGAAATGGCTATATAAGAAAATTCAGCAGTCTTATGAATGCACACCCAAATTCCACAGGGTGATATTAGAATATGTTTTGTAGGGTGGGTGACTGGGGAAAACCCTGTTTTTGGGGCAAGAGGGAGTTGGTTGTTTTGAATTATGATATTGAGACATTTCTTCCACGTGATCAGGAATAGGGGTAGAAAAGCTGGAGCTGTGTTTCTTCAAATGCCTTTTGTGAACGATAAGGCACTTAACCAGAAAATGCTGTCTAAAAGAAAATTGTCCTGATCTGGTTCCTTTTTAGTCCATTTCAGGGCCTCTTTGTACATCAGCTCCATTCCAACAAGTGATGGTATCAGCAAAATTTTGGATGGAGATTTAAATGGCAGGTCCTTTGTGATGAAGAGATGTCCAAGATTAAGTATACTCATTACACACAAATTTACAGATAAAACACCATTTTGAAATACAAATAAGCATGTGGAGCTACATGTTCTTACCACTGCTCAGAACAGTTTGGGAAAGGCTGTAGTATTAATGGGCCTTGTCAAAAGATCTTTATAGTATCTATTAAATCATCTTTCTCTTGACTGTGCTGTAGTTATAAATAGGTTCACAATGAATTCTCAATCCTGCACATGTAAATCATGCCACATACCATTATCTGATAGCCTTGAGTAAGGTATGCATGACTGCTGGGGAGCTAAAGGATAGGGTAAGGCAGTCAGCTGTATCTCTTAGCAATAACTACTGTGTGTTACAGACTAACAGCCAGGCAATAAATAAAAATTTCAAATTTGCTCTGAAACTTGGAGTAATATGAAAGATGAATAATGGTTTGCTTGAAGTTAAACGTAGACAAGCGTGTAAAAAGGGAAAAAAACCTCAATAAAGGGGGAAAAAATCTGGTTAGCGGTAGGCAAAATGTGTATATGACTGACTGGTATGTTTGCCCCTTCTTTTGGTGCCTGCCTTTAATATTAGTCATCTCCATTACTCTTCCAGATACTCCACTTAAGAAAATGCAATTTTAAAGAGAGAATGCAGTATGTTTTATCACTAGAGTAACAGCTGATGAGATTTATCCTATCTGTGGTACAAGTTTCTTGTTAGGGGAAGCAGGTTGGGGCAGGGGGAAACCTCCTTGTGTGACCTGAAACCAATGCAGTTTAGTGCAGGTTGTCCTTAATGGCCAGAGCACTCACGCTTTCTATGTGCTTGTTAACAATGTGTACTGTTTTACATTACTCTTCTATTTTAAATTGAAATAAATTTACTGCTCAGTAGAAAGGTTGTGGGAAGAAGTAGAATTTTTTTAGTGCACTCTTTTTCATACATTATGGTTTAAAAAACAACAAAACCAAACCTCCGTGATACCCTGCTGTGAGATTAATTTTCTTCTTCCCTAGCACTCTAAAAATATACGGGCATAGCAGCTGCATTAATGTTCCTTTAATGAGAAGGAAAAGCTGACTGACTGGAGTTTATCGGAAAATAATTTTCATTTCATTTGACTGTTGCTTTTTATGCACAAACTGTGTTTTAATTAGCTGTGACACAGAAATTTAGCTGGTAAAATTTATTCAGATGAGCTGCAACAAACAATGAAAATGGCAGGATTGAGTGTAACATCTTGTTTTTCTGTTTTTCCCCTCCCCCGACTATTGTGTTCTTCTACGAAACCAATCTCAGAAAAAAAATCAAGACAGAAGTGAGCTTTTCCACGACGATAAAAATATTGTTGATTTTGCTGGCAAAGTAATTCACCAGTGGCTCATTTCCATCAGCTTTTATTTCACAGCAATTGTAAAATAAACCACTCGTAGCACATGCTGTTAATCTCTAGTCCCTGGGGTGTAACTGCTGTTACACAGTATGGGTCATGTGCTAGCTAAAGTGTGCATTAAAAAGGTAGAAATTAATAGTACTAGCACTGATTCCAGGCTAAATGGTATTCAATGGGCAAGGTAATTCCTTTAATGGCCACCACCAATAGATTGTCATGCATGCTTCTTTTTAATTTCTGATTTCCTCCATTAAAAGAGGAAAAAGCAAAATGAATCCCCATATCACAGCAAAGTCTAAAGAAAAGCCATTCAGGATAGAGACTTGTATGCTTCCTTTGCTGTTCATCTGTTCTCAGCTTCCTTCTTCCACAGCTCGTCATGCCCAAATGCAAAAATTTAGCACTAGTGTTCAAATCTCAGTGTTACATTTACTGTAGGTTAAATTACTTCGTCTTATTTGTTCTACCAGTCTCAATAGTTTTATTAAATGTACATGTCTTTAAAAGTTATAAATTTGAAAGAAATTCAGTGGCTCCATAATAAAATATTTTCTAAGGAAGAAAATATGGTTTTTTTGCCTTCTATAAAAGTTGTCCATCTATAAAATAATCATTGAACAATTTTTAAAAAATGCAAGTTCTCCAAACTTCTATTCTAGTGAATTATTATATAATTTTTTACAGTGAAAGTGATGCCCTAATTTCGAAGGGCAGTGAAGCAGGAAATAGAGACAAAGAATATGTCCATGAAGCTGCTTTTCTTATTGCACATGCATAAATAAATTAAAACCCAAATCTGGTTTTGGAGCACATTGAGAATCTCAGCAGCACTTTGCATATCTTTGAGAATACTGTGATCTCAGAGATTTGTGTTTTACTATGAGAATATATTCAAGCTTTCTTTCCCAAAGCATGAAACATCCAATCTAATTCTTAGTGAAGCCAGTAGCAAAGCAGCCATTGATTTCCACGTGGGAGAGGGAAGATTGGTCCCCAAATGAATTCACCACTTAATGCTAGTTTTCTGTGTTGTAATACAGAATAAAATGTTCAGAATAAAATATCTCTCTCTTCCTTGCCTACTTGCACACCTCACAGTACTGCTGAGTTGGCACGTAAGGAAGGAGCGATAAAGTGGAATAATCAGCTACTAGCCTACATTTACATTGACAAAAGCAGACTATTTCCCTCCTGAGGCAAAGGAGACAGCAAGGAAAAATTCGTAGTTCTTAACTAGGCTACTTCAGCTGCTCTGTCTCTTTGAAAGGGAGATTAAGTCATCATCAACCCTTACCTTCTATAAGGAGGGACTGTAAAAAAAAAAATAGAGGACTTCAGAGGGAATAATAAACAAATAACCAACTAAAACCTAGACTTATGATTAAGTCTTTTCTTCTTTTTTGCCTGGCCTGTTATAGAATTTCATTGCCAAGCCTTTCTACAGATTATTAAGTTATTCTTGGTGCCTCCTGGATAAATAGATATGTTAGGTGGAATAATGTGTATTTGGGGTTTGTTCTCTAGCTTTCTCATTCTGCATCAAAAACAAAGTACCCTGAAAGAAAGAATGGTTACTGATGTACGGGGTATTCTTAATAGAAATGTAGCACAGTCTCTCTTTTCTCTAGTGAATAATCATTGTAACATAGCTGCCTTTGAGCCATTTTTAAAAAATTTTAAGTAATGGAAGTTTAGCATCTTAAATCTTATCACCATAGCATTCTTCTTACTTCTTAATTCCTTTAGGAAAAGGATTTAGAATATTATTATTATTATTATTATATTCATCTACTGCTATTAAGCATTTCTATAAACACTAAAAATATGAGTTGGGGGAAAAGGAGTACTTTATATCCAACATTAGAATTACGTATTAGCTAAAAGTTTAAGTGCTGAGTGTTTTCAGCAAGTTGAAGAAGTTCTATAATTTTATTGTCCGTGTGTTCGACATCTCACTGTTGTTTGTTAGTTGGACTGCTTCATTTAAATGGGACTCCAGCAACTCCCTAGCTATGTAGTATAAATCTGAAGATGATTTATTTCTTGTAAGAAAACAGTTTTGCCCTCTACATCTATTCTGAGTAAGTCTTTTTCTTTAATACGCAGGCTCTGTTTCTGTTTGACTAGGAGAAATGTCAATGTTTCTTGACCTGAGAGATGCCTTCAAAAATGATTTGTCCTTTTAAGGCAATCGTGTAACGAAGAATTCACACAGCTGATGCTTTTGCAGGACTATGTCAGACCAAGGTTATAGAAACTTGTGTTCGGATGTTACATAAATTAGTCTTTAAAACTCTTGATTATCATGAGTTTGCAGGTTGAACTGTGGTCCATCACACCATCGGGGTGGTCTCTTTGTGTCAGGGATTAAGTGAAGTACTGCAGTATGTGGGAGGCTTGCTGGATGCGCTATGGAGAGGAAATACATCTGCTGTCACACCACTAGTCTTTGTCTTGGTTTAAATGCTGAGTTGTGTAAGCAGCTGCAAAACCTTGCTAGTCGGACTGATTTTAATTAGAGTTCCAGGTGTTGGGCTTCTCACAGGACTTGGCCCATTTAATAAATATTTTTTTATGAAGATGTGTATGGGGAGGGTGGAGGAAAGCAAGGGTACTAAAATGTCACTTGGAGAGGTTTACTACTGAAATCTAATATTTGAAATCTGTTTCTTCAGCTCTATAGATGCTTCACCTAAAGAGTCCCTTGTTCCAAGGGCTCAGTCTCAAGTTATTCACACCACGAGAATGTGTCAATTGGCACCAATCCACAGGCAAAACATTCACCACAGGAGAGAGTTCAAAAGGCCATTTCTGCCTCCCTCCTGTGGCGTGATGCATTCATACGTGTCTCTTTACTTTAAGACAGTAGGGGTTTCAGGATCAAATGTTGGTAGTGTCAGAGATTAAAAAATACTTTCTGTCCTGAGCACATTCTGTATTTCTAAGAACAGTGTACTTCAAATGTCTAGATATCTAATTTCAGTACTACTTGTTTAAAGAAACTTGTCTGTCAGAACAGCAGGCATGGTCACAAGAAACGGACTGCGGTGATGGAGAATTCAGAAGCTGAAGAAAAATATCAAAATAATATATTTGGCATCCAGAAATTTATAGTATACTTCTTGTACCATACATGTTCTGTTATAGATTGACAAGCGCATTTAACTCAATATAGAGTTTTGCATAAGAACTGATTCCTCTATAGATACCTTTTTCTATTGATAACAAAGTGTGATGGTATTAATGCATCCTATATTTGACAATTAAAATCCTTGGCATTATACTTTCCAATTAAAAAGTTATTTAACTAAAAGCTTTATTTTGTGCAAGGTCTGCTCAAACATTTGTCAGTGTTGTAGCAGCTATCTAGATCTATCAAATGAAAGAAAGCACATTTCAGTGTAAAGTTTCCCATACTCTTTGGATTTATGTTTTTTAAAACTTCATTCATCTTTTTGCTACTTTGATTGATTTTTCTAATTTCTGAAGTTATATATATTTCAAAATTCAGCAGTAACATTTCTGTGTCTTTTTATTTCCTTGACAAATGTGGGTTTTCTGCATGGAAAAAGGGAAAGTATTCTTAGGATGTTTCTAGCATGACCTAGAAGAAAACTGGAAATCATACCAAAAGGAAGCCGTTCCATTATACCAATAACACAAGGTATCTCTCTGATGAAGAGTAAAGACTAAAACAAATCTTTTAAACTTTGTTTTTTCATGCTGTATTCTTGGATATTCTTAAATTCTGCCCACCATTAATATACATTAGGCTTCATCCTATTTCTTATTTAAGCTCATAATTGCTTTTCAAATAAAAAGGTCATATATAGTTAGAAAGTAATGAGTGATAGTTAAGTTGGTGAAGAATTTTCAGAATCTGCTTTGGTCTCTTACTATATAATGCGCTTCACTTTTAGGCACAATCCCTGCTACACTGTGGTAACTGTGTATCATTAGTGTACATTATCTTTCCTAGGAGAAAGAACTGCACTTAGAAAAAAACCCAAAACATTTGCTTGCCTGTACATAATTCATCAAACAAGACAATGTTAACTTTTTTTAGTTAGCAGTCCATCCCAAAAAGTGTTCAACTGATTGCAAAGTTCAGACTTGAGTATTGATTTGTTTCTGTTAAAGCCTATTGTAGTCTATATAATAATAATAAAGGAAAAGCTCAGCTATATATAAATGATGCATATTGTACAAACTTCAGAGGCAGCATCACTCTGAGTTGTCATGTCAGCTGAACACATCTGACACAAATGTTTTTAAAGTGTTGTTAGAGAACATGACTTGTGTTATTAATCCTTTTTCTTTCTCTGCCAACTCCTTTAACAAAAAGCTGCTGTTTCCAAGTATCTTTGATATTGGTACTATCACATACTAACACAAGTAGTGCCTAAGAACATCAGATGGTAAAGCCAAGCATATTAATTACATCATTAAAGTAACATTTGGTATACCACTGAGATACATTACAATAACAATAACCTTCATGTATAATAAGATGCACAGCCAGCATGTAATGCAGGAGCAGTGTACAGCTGAGAGATTCTATACTATCCTTGCATGGGGTAATTGAATTGACTCAGAAAGAAGAAAGAGCAGATACTGCCTTAAAACTGGCACTGGCCTGCTTTTTATGTGTATCCCTATGTACGTAAGGGTGTGTGTGTGTATGTATCTGAATATTGTCACAGTCTGAAAGCCAGATAAACTATTTCAGAGAAGGCAGAGTTGCTTGGTTACATCTGCTGAAAACAATCTGTGCTGTGTATGAGAGCTCATGTCAGTATAGTAATTACCACAACTGAGATAAAGCCTGTGTTAAATGTCATCTGCAGCTGACAAACACATGAAGCCAAGCACGACTAAATGATTCAGTTATTCTGAGAGTGCTTAGCTCTACGTCTGGGATAAAATCATTTGTCCTGACTGTAAAACAAACAAACAAATTCAAAACAAGAACAGAAAGAAGCAGCTCAGAGTGGAGGGTGGAAAAAAGCCAGTTAATGGAACTAATCAAGTTGAGAGAGAAATTTGAGAAAGACCTAATAGCAATTCCTAACAATTACAGTAAACATTTTTCTTTTACTACAAATTGCTTAATAGTCACCAGTATGCAAATTTCCACCATTTTAGCTTGTACCCAGGAGAGTGTTGTTTCTCAAATAGATAGCAACCAAAATATGCTAAATGCAGTATTTTTAACAGGTTGCCAAAAGATGAGGCATGCACGGATTACAAAAAGTGGAGTGTTAACAAGTTATACATCATTGCTCAAATATTCCTCACTGGAGGAAAGACAGGAAAGAAGTAATTTTCCGAAGCCCCTTGCATTAGCAATAGCCAGTTTTTGAAGATCCTTAAAAAAAAAAANAAAAAAAAAAAAAAAAGGAAGAAAACAAGGGGGGAAAAAGCTTCCTTTTTCCACGCAAATCAGGTGTCTCTAGAATATGTGATGAAAACCTCCTCACACTGAGGAACTGTTTTTAACTGCAAGGGAAATTTTTTCCCCTGGAAAAATTTTGGACAATTCCCATTGAGCTGGGAAAGGGTTTATTGACTTCAAAAGGTCACTGACGTCAGGTGACATTTATTAAATGTTTTTCTATGTTGCAGGACTGGAGTGTGGTGCAGCTGCCTCTGACATGCAGTTGCAGGCGGAGAAGTCACACTAGCTCGTGACACAGTGTGATACCATATAGAGAACTGAGTTTGGCTTCCAAAACCAGTGTAAAGGGACTAACGTGGTGCCATGCTAGAGGTAAAATGCCCTTCCTCTGCACTGTTGCTGCTCTGTTCTTGATGTAGACGTGATCCACAGTGATTAAAGCTGGGAAAGGTGATGCATGTATCACCTGTAGGACTTCCTGCATTACACTTCCAGATCCAGCGGCAGAGGTCTTGTTGGCTGAAAACCTGGCAGAAGCCTAAGCTCAGCATCCATTGTGTTTTATTCAGCGTCTTTGAAATCTAGGCTTTAATCATTTTTTTTGTTTCAGCTTGCTTTATTGTAGAAGGGAGAAGAGAGTGTTGCTTTCCTTCCACATTTTTGCTTAATAGGTAGCAGAGGAGGCGTTCTCACTCTATGAAGAGTTTACAGTCTATTTCTTTCAAACACCTGGCCATTTGCAGTCCCTCTGTGCTTGCTGTCCTGTAAACAATACATAATACTATACTCTTGTACCAAGAAGCAAACTGGTGCTGAACATTGTGTTATTAGTACCAGGAGAACTTCAGTAAGGAAGGAATGGAGGGAAAAATATATGCAAGAAGGGCAGTGCAAAGAAACATTAGTGTCTAAGGTAGAAGCTAGTCAAAACCTCTTTCTAAATGTCTCTCTTTTGTCTTTCTAAACATTCTGTCTGTTGACGAATGCAGAAGCATCCTTGCCACTTGTGTCACTCAGGTTTCCTATCAGTGTTATATATTATTTGTGGTACATATATGATATGATGATTGAGTAACTGACTTAAAAATTGCTCTCAGATTTTACCTGGTATGCAAATCCAAATGTGGTAAGGAGCAGATCAAGAAAACAAAACACAAAATACACAATAGGTTGCAGGATGGGATTTTACAGCAGTTTGCAGTAACAAACTTGACAAGACTATTTTATTATTTGTAAAAACGTGCAGCTTTTTTCAAGCACATCAGATACAAACAATAGCAAAATAATAGGTCTTCTATGTTCTTTTTTGCATTGTAGGAAATCATAGAATCATAGGATGATTTAGGTTGGAAAGGACCTTAAAGAACATCTAGTTCCAACCCCCCTGC
>RSEF01000031.1:64657132-64697107 GCA_003993805.1 Himantopus leucocephalus
GTCCCTTCCAACCTTAACAATTCTATGATTCTATGATTTTCATATTGTATGTTAGCACGAACCTGTACTAAGACACCTTGAACAACAGTTTAAAAATACAGCAAGCTCAGATGTTGGCTGTTGTCAGACAATATTTTAGGAATGCTTACAAAATAAATTGTTTGTCAAATTACTGAGGCAGTTTGGAATTTCATGCCAGTTTTCTGATCTCCCTTCCATGTTGGATGTTTGATGAAAGTTAAATAATTTAATTTTGGGAGAGTGGGCAGGGAAAAAAGCTGATGTGAAGGCCAAGGCACAAAGCAGTCAAAGATCATCCAGCTGAAGAGCTGGAAGTTGGTGATACTCAGCAGATTTATTCTCCACCCCCAGATATTTCCTTGTAAAACTCATTCTCACAAGGCTCCTTTATCTGCTGCATGCCGTTCTGACTTCCCTGTGGCCTTTGGGATTAATGACTGTGACTAGCATTTCATTCTTGTTTTGCCAATTGGTGTCCATTAATTCTAAGTTAATGTCTTTTCTTAAAAAAAAATAATTAGAAATTAAATAGTTAATTTCTTTTCTTAAAAGAAAACCAAATAAAATACCTCAGTAGCTGTAACCAAAATGCTGATGCCAAATGTACAAAAAGGAAGAGGGACAGATTAAAATAAGCCTAACAAATGCCTGGTGGTATCAACCTAGAGCTGTTAAGCCCCTCTTTGGGAAAGAAGAGAAAGATGGGACTGGAAATAAGATATACTGGTTTCTGGCCCACTGAAGTTACATCCAGTGAATAAAGAAATGGGATTACAGGCAATCCCATCCTCCCTGCCTTCCAGACACCCATTAAAAAGACAACAGCGTTTACAGTGAATTGACAGAGGTGCTGGTGGAAGGGAGGGGAAAAGGCTGTGCCTCTGCTTTGCTTCACCTGGGTGCTCCCTGTCATTTCTTCTCACCAACAGTTGCTGCTGCTATGGCTGTCGTCATCATTTTGCCATCCAATGTCAGCGTCCCGGTGAGGCTGTGTAAGCAGCCAGCCTTCCCAGGGGAGGAAGCCCCACCAGAGGCACGCAAGGTGCCTCCATCTCCCACCCTCCACTCATTGCTTCTCTCCCTCCCACTCCTTTCACAGACTCCTGAGACTCATCTGCCACGGACGGCACCATATAATGGGGTGGGGAACAACATGTTGCTTAACCTGCAGAAAGACCAGTGCAGCTGGCCTGGCCAAACCAGGCAGATTATCTTTCTACTTACCATAATACCTAGACCCACTTCTTTATCAAAGGCAGAAAAAGCACCTTTCAGTCATAACTGGGAATTAGTCAACAGAGCTAGCTCTTTCTTCCTCAGTAAAAGAACTACTTGACAGGATAAAAGACTTTAACAATTGTTCTCTCTGAAAAAAAAGGGCTTTGATAAGTTTTGATTAAGTTTGTGCTGCTTGATATCAAACTACTCTGTCATGTTTTGACTCTTATTCTTTTGTTATATACTAAGTCATGCAAACTTTGGCATGTACCTCTTACTGTGTTTATCACAAAAAACAAGTGTGCTGAGGTCTCTGTAACCTAAACCAAACCCAGTCAGTGAAACACCTCTAACCTTCTGTCTTAATTAGTCTGTCAAAAAAAACCAAAACCAACCAACCCCAAAACAGAACAGTGAGCTGTCCCTGCCAATACTGGGGCTTTGTGGTGGTTTTTTTTTTCTTTAATTTCTGATAAAAACTGGCATTTTGGGGTTTTTCTCTTTTCAAATGTACAGTATTCTGCTTATTAAAAATCATACAAGTGTAAAATATTCCCATCTTTATCAATTCTTAAAAATTATATGTATGTGGGAACAGGTGCACATCCTGTGGCTGTGATGTAGCACAAAGATTACCCAAGTATAACGTGCTTGGGAACACAGATCCCATCCTTGTCAGGGGACTGGCAGAAATTCAATAAGGAGACACAACTTAAGAAGAGTCCTGATGTCCTTGGGTTAGAGGATAGTGATTATAAATTGAAGGTGATATGCTTGGCCAACAAGAAACAAAGCTGATAACTTCTTGGAGGAGAGCCCAGACAGAACCTACCCATCTGGTTTATACATAGTATACCAGCAGGGACAAAGCAGTAGGACTTAGTGGACAATTCCATTATATGTGATAATTATTACTGATATCAAAAGAATTTTTAGTAAACACTTACAGAAAAAGAGTGGCACAGCATTTTGATCATAACAAAACTTCTGTAGGAATAGCTAAATAAGCTATATTTTTATGGAGGATACAGGTCTAGTAAAAACAGGCATAGGCTAGCTGTACTTAAAATGACAAATAATGCTGAGGATCTCTTTCTGTCTGAGAAGAAAGGAAAACACAGAAGAAGAATATAAAATAGCTATTTCTTGATGCATCTTTCAAGTTTTAAAAACAGGCAGGTGTATTTTGATATTGTTTTACCTTAAAGTTCTCTGCCACTTCTAGTGTTTTATTTTTTCTAGGTTATCAAGCAAGTTTTGAATAACAAAGATAACAAGTACTACAACAGACATGATTTCCCCCTCCTCATCCCTCTGCCCCCGAGCCTTCAGGTCAAGATTGGGTGCATTTGTAATAAAATGCTTTAGTTGGACTCAGGCTACTGACTTTATGCAGCAGTTACTTTTTAAAATCTGTAGATGGTGACGTATGAGACCAGATAACGTATTATCGTAACTCCATTGGGCTCCTAGCAAATTTTGCTGGTCTCTTTGTGCACATTTTTGTTGACCGACAATAAAAGTAGGAATGGTAAAATTCCTAATCAGAGATGCAAGGAGGAGCAAAGATTTGCAACAACCAATATCTGCCCCACGAAAACTTTGTAGTCACCATGGCGAAAGGGTCACCTTGTGCACAACCACTGGGCAGCACACAGAACAGGGGTAATACGGCTATAGCTCTTCTGGCCAGGAAGCTAGAGCTCAATGGAAGGTTTTACAAAAGGGTATTGTTTGTAATTACGTTCACTACACTAAATGTGCTGTGCTATAAGCACCGTGCTTAATCTGGAGCCTGCACCTGCACTCACCTGCATTGTTATTTTTGCGTGGTATCTACCAGATCGCTCCAACTGTAGACTTACGTGACCGAGCTTTGTAGCTGAGGCAGCAAAATATCATTTCTCTGTTTATTTTGCACATTCATCTATTGTTGTCCCTGGTGTTCTAACAGAGAAGTGAACCACAAAAAAAGACTTCATATTTAAACATAACCTTTGTACAGGTGTGACCTTGGTATTGATTGCTCTTTCTGTGGGCACCAGCAGCAATAATTTACTTTGGGGAGCATATTAACATCCATTATCTGTCAAAACATTTGGTAAAAGGAAACATTGCTGTTAATGCTTTTTACTAAAGAACATGCTAATTGTTGTCAGCACTTGCAATTACTAGATCTTGATGTTTAAACGCCAAATTCTAATTTAATATACTTACTGTCAAAAAACTGTCATTTAAAAATAGAGAAAATACTTAATTGGGGATCTTAAGGACAGCCTTCCCAGCTGCCCAAGTTGCATAAACTCCTTCTTTCATGTGGTTTTTAGAACAAAATAACAATTATTTTCCATGCCAGCAGTCTAACACAGCCTGGAAGTGACCTGCAGGATGCTCAGGTTTTCCTCCAGAGCCTACATACTGGCAGGGCTGAGCAGTTTATCACTTGCATGATCAGGCATCTCATCACAGCCTGATTATGACCAAGCCTGTTGTGAGTTTTGATCTGATAAGGTTTCTCGGAGGATGCTCAGTGCCACTGTGCAGATTGCACCATCAAGGAGAAAATGAGCCATAAGCGGGTTAGCAGAGGCAATGGTTCTCCCTTTACATAGTGTCCAGTGGCAAGACCAGCTGCATTCTCCATACCAGGGAAGGCATAAACCTGTCCCATGCTTTTTCAGGAAGCAGAATTCTGTTTTCCCTTTTTCTAGGTGTGATTTGTAGGCATTGGGCCACAGAGTAATTTTTCTTCTCCCTCTTTGGCCCAATCTTTTTCACAAGGCACATTTTAAGAGCCAAGGTGGAGAGGGCAGTCTCTGTGCTCATACCACTTGATCACTGCCTAGTTTTTACAGTGCCCATGGACAAACTGCCACCTTAACACCATCTGTATAGGAGTACAGAGTGATACAAGGTAATACAAGTACAGCTCTTCAAGCTGGGAAGCAAGACAGTCCCGAAGAGCATTGCAATGAGGGGTCTGGGTCCCACCTGGATCCCCTCTGGTAATAGAACCTGAATAAGGAACATCTTTTCACCGGCACATCCCTAACCCTGTGTCTGAGGAACTGTTTTGTAATAGAAGGGTATTTCCTATCCACCTGCCCCCTGGAAAAGCGCAACAGCAAGCCCTGCTTAATTCTTTGAGAGTGAGATGATGGACACCCACACTCATTAAGGGGTTTTGGTAACTGATCCTATGAGTGATCTACCTTCATCTGTAAGTGGGGCACTTGCAGCACAAGGATTTAAGACTCTTTCCCTTTTTGATCTCTCTCTGTTGACTAATCTGGAGGCAACACCATTTTAGCAAACAGCTATTCTGAAACACTTTTTGAGGAAATTAACTCTTTGACTGCATTGAATAGTGCACCTTTTTAAGGCAACTAGAGACCATCAGTAGCCAGGTACTAGTACATACTTTTTGGCAATGTAAGGCTGGGCCCATTTTGAGATTAATGTTGGTAAAAACTGTCTCAGAAGAGGTTTTATCTGCCCTTATCTACCTAGTGAGTCATTCATTTGAGCAACACTCTTTCAAAAGCACATTATCTGCAACTGGAATATACTCAGTGATATTTTTCCTTCTTTTTTTTTTTTTTTAATGCTTTTCAGTTTAGAGAAAAAAGACAAAGAAAAGATGGGAGGAATAAGGATGGCCAGATGGAGAGAAAAAGAGTGCTGTTAAAAAACCTGAACCCTCTGCTTCTCTGCCCAGTCAGCATGTATGAGAGTAGTCCTTCTCACAAGATCAGTTCCCTTCTGATGTGGGAGCCGGTGCTGTTTGATGCATATAAAGAGCAATAAGAAGCTGAAGCATAACTGGGATTATTTGACAAACTGCTTCTGAGAAAAGAGGCAAAATGAGCAGAAAAAAAATGAAGAAAATTGAAAAACTTATTATGGTTTTTAATCACAAATATAAATATTAAAAAAAAAAAAAGAAAAGGAAAAGGCAAATCTGGCGCTCTTGAGCTTTTATTAGCATGCAGAGATGTTTCCTGTGCATGCAGCTGGGGCAGAGCACAGATTGTGTCCCCCAGTGTGAGTGCTAAACAATGCCTTACTGGAGAGTTACATGCACTCACACATGGTGTGTGACTGAAATCATGTTACAAGGATGTGTAGACATGGGGGTATTTTTTGACACAGCAGGAGACAAGCAACACAGAGGTTAGATATCTTTCCAGGAGTCACAAAACAAGTTTCTGAAAGAGGTGAGTCCAGGACTTGTTTCCTGACTAGCAGTTCTTGCACTGCTGTATATGTTACTACTCATGTTTTATTTGGTTTCTGTAAAACTTCTGAGGATCACTGAGGCTATAAATGAAGGACCCTAAAGTGAGCATAAATTCGAATTCAGCTGATGGAATTTCTCTTGGACTGCTCCAGTATAAGAGTACTGTTTTTTTTTCCTTGTCTATGCCAAACTTAAATGGCCTGCTGCAGTTTTGTAGCTTTCAGGAATAAAGTTGAAAAGGCCCAGTCTTCTGCACCTGCTATTCTGTAAGACATATTTATTTTTATCGACCTGATTTGCTAAATATTGGCTTTAATATATATTGCAAATATTTTAGGTATAGGTGAAAATCTCAGAGCTGCTGCAGCTGATCTGTTTCAGATTTAAATCCAGCTGTGTTATGATTCTTTGCAATGCAAGTAATATGCAAGTATTTTAGCAGGCTGTGTTTTTGACTGTATCTAGCAGCTCTTGACTTTTGTGTTTTACTCACCTTAAATGTTAAATGAAAATAAAAGTTTTTTGTTATTTCTGAATATTTTTACTCAAATTATGGAGTAGATTCCAGGGAAACCATTCTTTTCAATATATATAGTCTGCTGACCACATTTTGAAATGTTTTTTTCTGTTGTATGCTTGGTCTTTGTAGATAACATTTTCCTGCTTTCTATCTTCTAAGCATTTATACATTTCATTTTTTTTAAATTGGGTAATAGCAAAAGAATATTTTCAACTTAAAATATGTAACTGTAAAAAATGAAAGTCCAGCTCTCTTAAATATGCTACTTAGCACTGTGTGTCAAATGATGTAAATGTCCACTGTAGTAAGAATTTAGAAATGTAAGGCTTTAGCTAGGCAGACTGAAATACAGAGAAATAGATTAAGACGACTTGGTATTGCAATAAAGTGGTTGGTACTACAAAGGACAGTGACTTACTATTAATAAAGAAGGAGAGATCAGCTCTCATTCCATATACATTGATTTTTTTTTGAGATTACTTGACTTGTAAAAGCAGGAGACCTGTGTCTATTTCCAAATTCAATTACCTGGATGGCACTAAGTATGTCAATCATGTATTCATTCATTCAAAGAAACACTGTTAATCTATTCCAAGGGGAACAGCTCAGACAGAAGTGAATGCCAAAGCTAAATTTCTATCTATGTATTTAGTTCTACTCACCTATATGTATGTCACAAGGCTTGAGATTTCACTTGTGTGTCTGGGACCGAGTAAGCGTAGTCCCTTGGAAAGTCCCTAGGTATGAAAGAGAGTATCCTGTCATATCCTTACTGCTTCTGGAAGAGAGACTGGTCTCCCAGGAAAACAGAAAGTCTTCCCAGCACCTGAGTTTCAGGGGTAATGATGGGCTCCAGTGTAGCTGTACGAGGTGTTTCAACGCTAGTTGCTGTTTGACGTTATGAAGATGAAGATAAAAGGCAGGGGTAGGGACACTGGAAGCGTTTGCTAATGAGCATCTGTTGCACACACCTATAACAAAACATTCTAATCTATAAACCTTATGACACTGTACATCACTGATTACTATGCCCACTCCCCGAGTTATGTGGACTCAAGAAGTCACAGCTAGATCCTGTTCTTTTTGTGGGGAAAGACGGGAACTTGGCAGGTGGTCCTTCTCTCTCCTTTTTTAACAGCGTCAGTGGTGACGGGGCTACTGTTTTCTATGGTGTTAATACTATGGTATCCATGCATTAGTCCTCATTACATGCACGACTACACTGCACACAGATGAAGGCATGGTAGACCTTGTCAGAATACATATGTTTGGCAAGGCAAAGAAGTCAGTCTAGTTTCAGGTCACCCCCTCCTGGTCTTGTATTAAAACGTTTTGTATCAACAGCAGTTTTGTTTCAACAGCAAAATCCTGTACATCAGCAAAAAGATTCTCCACAGTTGCAATTCTCTGCAAAATATGAATTTTAGAGCTCAGGTGAGCAATGACAACATCTGAATGTCCGCCCAAGCAATGGCATAGGCCCATGTTAACATAAATAGGACTTGTGGCAAGGTTGTGGCAGTGTTGCAATGGGTTCCAGCAATACTTACAGCTGTGGTAGCTGAGGCTTTTGTGATATGACAGGGGACTATGCTAGTCTTCAGATAGTCAAGGAGTAGCAAAGAAGGTGAAATAATTCAACGTTCCATGAAACTCTTGTGGCCAACAAAATGTGTTCTCTGTTGTCTCAACCCCTCCCCACCAAAAGAGTTTTTAAACCTTTTGTCATGGTTTAAAAAAAGAAAACTTCATATTTAAGGGTGGTTGGTACCTAATTGTTTGCATTGCTCAATGATGACAAGGTTTGCATTACTACCAAATTGCCTTTCATGATTATATGAGATGAATAAGTAATTTCTGATGATAATGTGTTCCCTTATGCTGATTATTCTGGAAACTCATATTCTAGATTCTTATCTTCTGAAGAAGAAGAGTGCATGCATTTTAACCACGCACAAAAGAGCAGTGAAATCAGTGGAAACTGATTTGTTACTTTACCAAAACCAAGCAAGCAAACAAACCAATCTGGAATTGTATTCTCTCTTCAGATTTCCCTGAGGCAGTGATCCATGCTGCAAGTGGCAGGGGGGAGCTTGTAACCTTCTCATCTTTAAGCTCTCATCCCAGTGTGCTGAGCTATTTTCTCAATGACTCATAGATGGGAAAATGATTCACCAGGTCTTTCACCCAAGGCAGCACTTACCTGACAATAATGTCTGGGTAACTGTGAGATATTCTGGGAACTCTGTAGCAACTGACAACTAGTTTTATCTAATCAGGAAGTGGTAATTTTTGCATGAATTGCAGAAAACTTGAAAATTCTCATATGAACCTTTTTGTTTGATTTTTTGTGTCAACTCTCAGTTTGGCACTAATTTCTTAGAGACCTGATTCTAATTGCCATCTAATGACTTACTACCATTTCTGCATTCCAGTCTTGTGTGGAACTCCCTTTATCAGCAAAACAGGATTGCATTTAGCATGATTATACTCAAAGCTTGAAATAACTAAAAATTACTGGACTAAAATGTCAGTGTTGATATTTTGGTATGATGTTTTTTTTCTTTCCAGCCAGACCTTCAGTGCTGTAAAATAATTGCTTTGTTGGTCAGAGTATATGCAATATCTCAATATTTCATGCACTTAGGCCCTGTCTCACCATAATTAAATTACTCAGGATTACAGGTCTTTGTAAAAAGTGTAATAAGATGTTTCTTAGCCTGGAAAGGGCTCATCACCTTAAGCAATTTTGGAAAGTGTAGACAGACTTCTTTATCTACACAGTTTTCCTGCTGTTTGCTCTAAAATTGCCTACTATTTGCACTGAAATTGTGTTTAGGGAGGAGGAGGGTGCATTCCCTGACCAGTTCCAAGATTCATATATGTCACTGAACAGCGTTCAAGAAAAATGACAGAAGGCCATCACCTTAAGCTGTTTAATTAAATTGGGAAAATTAGGAAAAAGACTTGCATGGATTTATGCTGGGAAGTATATCTTATATATACTGTATTTTTAACAGTTTTTTCTGCATAAAGTTCCTATGATGCATTTGTCTCTTTTGAGCATATATGAGAAATTGAATATTCTGTCTACAAATGGCTTCTTCACATTCTGTTGGGGAAGATCTTTCCATAACAAAGATTTAGTAAGTATTATTTAAGGTATTTATTTATAAAATAAAATGCTTCAATAAAAGAAAAAAGCATCATAAAGTCATGGCATATATGGTATCTGCATTATAAAAATGTGAGCAAGCCTACTTCCACCAGGACAAGTCACTGTCTTTGCCAGACAGAGTGGCCTTAACAATATGTTCACAATATCCAGCTCTAAATAATGATGCAGCTGGAAGTAAATGCCAGAAAATGGAATTTACTTGCATCTAATGTGGCCAGTATACAGGTTAACTTATTGTGATATATATCAAACAGGTCAGTTTATCTACTTTTTTATTTACTACTATACAACTGGCTCTAACCTAGCATGATTTATACCAGCTACTTAATCATCTGTGAGTATAAACTGCCACTGAAATCATGGCATTACCAAGTGCTGGTTGCTGTCCTTTCTGCAAAATGTGTTACATTCCGTGTTTTATCTGATAGTGTTATTCCACAATTTGCTGCAAGTCTACTTCTTTTTCTTGAAGGAAAGTCTCTCTCTTGTGACTCTGGAATTTGTCCTAAATTTCCAAGTATAAAGATACTTAGCATGTGGAGTTTGGGGGCTTTTTGTTATCATATTTCCTAAAAATGGGAACACCTTGTAATCCTACAGAGAACATCCAAACAGCTGAGACAGACCAATCTATTTCTTGGTTTGTTTTGCAAGTCATTCCACTGGATCAAACTGTAGACTTATATTGTAATTATCTACTCAAGCAGATGATGCAGTGATTAGGTTGCCAGGGTACATCCAGTGCATTAATGACTGAACATGCTTGGAGCGCTAACAACATTTTTTTATTCTAATAACTTGGCTATGGAAAACTTATCTGTAAAAGAAATTACTTTTTAAATAAACTTTTAGAAGTAATCGTGTCTGCTACAACTAAACATTTGATTCTAAAACTTTCAACCTGATGCAGAACTAGCGTCAACTCTTGAGGTGCCATACCATTTCAGTGAGCAAAAAGAAAAGCTTTTTTATCAGAAGGGCCATTCATGTTGCATGTAACAGGTTTTACCAGTGGGAATGAGTAACTTCTTGAAGACCCTAGAAGCAGGAAGCTGAGCAGAAGGTAGAAAATGAGTAATATTTTTTTGAGTCAAAAAATACTGCACTCTTGCAATTTCTAAGTATATTTCCCGTGACTCTGGCTGTTAATATTTCCTGATTTCCTAGACGAATGAGTTATGCTCACTGACACAGCTAAACAGGTAATATCCATGGCAGTCTAGTAAGCAGGAGATGTCAGTAACAGCAGCTGGAAAGAATTTGAGGAAAGGGTGGGGATCCTGGTGCTGCATGCCTGGGACACTGTGGGGCATCATCTCCAGATACCAGATCTCAGTGTGGCAATACCAACTGGAATAAACTGATTTTTCTTGGCTCATGGTGGAAAGAAGCTCTTTCCGTTCTTTAAAGGTAAAATACTTTAAATTAGATGAACTCCCTCGAATATGGCAGCTTATGTTCATCTTTTTGGAGATGTGGCTTCCATCCTAGTGGAGATGCTTTAATTAAACCAATACTTTTTCAACTTATTTTACAAAAATAAGGACTACTGGAGCAAGAATGCAGAAATGCAGATGAGTGCTTTTGGCAAGATCCTTGCCTGACTGCAAGGGAGAGGGAGCGAGGTCTGACAGTTATCTAAATATATAATCTTTTTCTCAGAAGTGCTAGCTGAAGCCATTGAAAAGGAGACCATTACTGTTGAACAGTTGATGTCTGTCTGTCACAGTAAGGGGCTGAGCACTATCAGCTGTTTCATCACGTTAACTGCTGTATTAATAGCTGAGTTTTTCCTCAATCTGGCAGACAATGGGGAATTTCAGAGGCAAAGTGTGTGGTTACAATAATAAATACAATGAAGGTAATTTGACATCTCTAGTAAGAAGTGATTATGACTATACTGTCCAAATTAAAAAAGGGATAGCTCCACTTGCCTATACAATACCACCACAGGAGGGATATATCTCCCCTCAGCATCTGAATTTGAGTGGAAATCATTGCATTTAGATTATCCTAAGTTAGCATTGTTGACATAATCTTTTGGGAATAGATGAATCTTTGCAGGAAATCTAATATAGGTGAGATGAAATCAATAAAATTGTCTCAAATAAACAAAGACTTTTGAGGAACTAAAGCACTTGGAAGGAAGATTGATGATCATAGCAGTTGCAACAATCAACCCCCTCTAAATCCAGTTGCTGATTCTAAAAGTCAGTACCATAAACTATTCTAAACATGCTTTCAGTTTCTTGTGCAAAGCTATGTAAAAGATGTTAAAAGTACGACCCAAGAAAGTATCAGATGACGATATTAAAAATAATCAGTTGATGTTCTTTGCTTGCAACAAGGATGGGAAAAACAGCTTGAATATGTTCTTTAGGAAGCTTTTTAAAATGATTGGCTGATTTAGTTAATGTGTGAAGCTTAGGCAAGTGCAAAATTTCTTCTGGATCTGAACTGTTCTGTTGACAGTAAATGCCAGAATTCATAAACTTGAAGTTGTATTTTGTCTTCTCTAAACTACAACAAACTCATCAGTGTGATCAACAAGACAGTATAGCAAGTACCAAGACAATAATCACTTTTAGACATTGTCTTTGTTTACTAAGCATATCTGCTTAGGAGTTACGTAAGTGTCAATGAGTAAATCCTAAAGAAAACAGCTATACATCATTAACACCTGCTCCCCAAATAAGAGTAATCTCAGAGCACTAAAGAAGTCTGTACGACTATTTCGGTCTGTTTTTAAAAAAGTGCCCGAAGCAGAGAGTAAGCATGATGTGTTAGGATTATATCCCTCATACCCTGGGGAAAAAAATGCAGCTGGGAGTTATTTCTCCCTTTTGATGGAAAAGAAATAGTAATGGGTAGGACAGAGTCTCTGACAAATTGATTCCATTTAACTGGCCTAATACAAATAGCACTTTAGCAGAGTGTTACATTAATAATCTCTCCTTTTAGCCTCCCTGTTTCCTTGTGGAGGCAGGTGCCACTGTTTTCCTATTACTTTAAACAAATGTAATCAAGCAATGGTTCAGTGATTCGACTTCACGAGCCAGATTCAGATCTTTCTTTCCAAGTTGAATCTACTAAGTCACTAAGCTTATTTTGCCTTTTTAAACAAGATCAGCATCTAGCTCAGCGTGTCTCAACCTTGATAAAACTGCTCAGTGATGAAAGCACAGAATCCCTATTTGTTTCCAGGTCACTCTTCAGTAAAAAGCTGCTTAATAACTTGACACTTTTGACTATCTAGGCATCTATATGAATAAATGAACATCACTTGCAAATCACAGGTCTCACTTGACAGGAAAGATATGAAGACTTGTGACTGGACTGTAATAGAGAAGGCTATTCACGGATCCACAGTATTATTACAAATCATTCTGCTGCCTTACCTCTATTATACTGCCTTTGTCTGGTCCACATTTTTAACTAGATACCTAAGAAAAGCCCAGCTATTGTGGCAGAAGAGAGTTCATTTAATCATTCTTCATCATGCCCTTCCCAGCTGCAGTGTGAGCGATGTTAGGCAGCACACCTGATCTGCATGGTAATCCCAGCAGTCATTCCTGTGCAGGCACATCAACTCTGCCTCTCTCCTGAGAGCAAAGGTGTTGCCACGTTTTACCAGCCTCAGGGAGATGCTTTATTCTGTATCCAGTTTACAGTACAAGCAAACCCCAAAAGATTGAGAACTGGATTTGGATCCTTCTTGTAAATTTATTCCTAACTAGAAAACAACATTTTTATTGGCCGGTGGGGACCAGTAGAGTTGGTGGAAGGGCAGGGTGTCAGAAGAAAGTAAGAGGAAGTAATAAAAAAATTCATAGCAGCCAGGGTAGGCAAAAATAAAGGCATGAGCTGAGGAGAGAAACAGAACAGGGAGGCTGGCTAGTGCTTGGTACAGAGCTGCGAGACAGGGAAAACAGCTGAGACAAGTGGCCGGTTGTTGTTATGAGCTTGCCTCCAGAACCAGAGGTTTCACCTAGTCTGGTGTTAGAAACAATTGGGAAACTCATTGACAATCCCTTCGTTCCCTCCTTTATAGCTGATTTAGCAGTGTAATAACCTCCCATTGCAGCCAGTTGTGTCATTAGTTCAGGTACTGGCTGCTCATCTGGTGGAATTAATAGTTCCAGCATCCTGAAGCTCAGTGTAGGTTTCCATATTGAAAATTTATTTTTCAATTTAAAAGAAGGAAAACAGATTAGAAATGTTATTAGGGGTTAAAAGTCAAGCACTTTAAAGCTAGGAATTACCAGTATTTGAGGCAATAGCAAGTAATCATGTAGGTAGGTAATCATGAGGATTGTATCATAATACATATGCACAAGGGAGCCAATTAAGGTTGCTTAAGCAACTTTGCATCGTGGTTGTTTTTTTTTTTTGAAGCGTAGAGCAGTGGGTTTTGCAACCTTAAGGATCTTAAATGCCAGCAATGATAACTAATATTACTGTAATGCCTAATCTTGGCATCCTGCTAAGATCCTCATTCCCAGCAATATGTTACACCAATGATTTCTAGAGGTGGAGTTTTGTAAAAGAAGTGTTTCCTTTTATCAGTTTAAAATTTGCTGCCTTTCACTGTCTTTTCATACCCCTTTGTTCTTATGAAGAATGCCATGCAGGAGCTGCTTGATGTATGTTTTCTGTTCCAAATACGCTTTTATATGCATCTATCTTATTTTGAATCTAAACAGCTCCAACTTTCTCAGTTTCTCATGTGGTTTTATGAGCTGACATCCCTAAGCAGATAAGTAGCTCTTTTTTACAGTCTCTGAGCCTTTCCAGGAAACTTAAAATTAAGTTCAAACCAGAAAATTGATGAACTGGTCAGGGTGTCACAGAAAAAAAATAATCATGATAGATCTAAGAACAGGAAAAGACAGCTGGAAGAAAAGGCAGAACAATTTTCTGTGTTTTTGTAAAAGGAGAAAAAAGACATGGTTTACAATGGAAAAATGTAACAGAACAGTGCCAGGAAATATTAAATATTTAGCTACACAAATGTTGTTTTCTTCATCTCTAGAGTTCTTACCACATGTCCACATGCTTCTATTCTTCCACCTGCCTTTCTTAGTATATCATACAGGTAATTTTTAACTAGATGACAGTCACTTTGTTGTAGGAGTCTACGCTGGCACAGTCTTGCAGGGCTTCCAAACTCACAGGTCCTAGGTGGCTTCAGCTATTGCAATTTTTGGTATGTAGAAGACGTATTAGCAAAAGTGCAGCCAGCAGGTTGGGCGACATGAGTATTCCCCTCTGTCCAGACCTTGTGAGGCTATATTTGGAGTGCTCTGTCCTTTTTTGGCTCCTCGCTACACGAAAGGTGTTGACATAGTGGAAGGAGTCTAGTGGAGGTCCTCCAGAATGGTCAGGTGTATAGGGAAAGGCTGAGGGAACTGGGTTTGTTCAGCCTCAGGGGAGGGGTTTCAGTGGAACTTTATTGCCGAAATCACTTACCAAATGGGAGGAAATAAGGAAGATGGAGTCAGACTTGTCTTGGAGGGGCAGAGTGGTAGGAAAAGAGTCAGAAGCTGGAAAATAGGAAATTCTGTTACATGGGATGAAAATACTCTCCATACTCTCCAATTAAATACTGGAACAGATTGCCTGGTAAAGCTGTGTCCTGGGAGATATTCAGATCCTGACTGGATGCAGCCCTAAGTGACCTGACATAATTGGTGGTGCTTTGAGCAGGGCTTGTCCTAAAGACCTCCCCACATCCTCTTCAAACTCAACCATTCCATGATTTTGTGTGGGACCAAATAGATAGACTACAGTGCTCAAGAGAAAATGATTTTTGTTTCATAAGATTTACACTAAAAAATCTAACCTGCTCACTCACTAAGTTACTAATACCTGCTTAAAATAGAATTTAATGGAAAATGTGCAATTGAACACAATATAAAATATTTTGTCATCAAAACCTCTTTCAGGAGCAACCTACATTTTCTTGTAGCATATTTTAAGATTCTTTTTTCAGCATGCATTTTTCCTAAGAAATCTTGTAGTATCATCTAAAGATGTAATTCATCCTATTTAAGTGTTGTTCTAGTCCATTTTGAGGACAGAATAATTTCCTATGAGTCCCAAAGGTAACAAACAAATAATTTTGATAGTATCCTGACTAAGGTATTTTGTCTGTTAACTACTTTTTGTATGTGCATTCTTGTATGTCTCTAGTGATTTGTTTCTCTTGAATCACACATTATGTTCCCCAAGTACACGATAAAAATAACATAATCATGATGTTATCTGTTCTGTTACAAAGTATATGACAATATTGTGTTTATGGTTAAATACAGCCTCAAGGACCTCATACTGGTGCCAAACAAGTAAGTTGTTTCCAATTAAGGACATCGTCTCAGTGCTCAGTAAACACACAAGATTATTTATGCATGAGCTTGATGTTGTTGGAAAATGTGTATTTGGAGCATCCAGTTCCACTCTTGTTTGGACCTAACTAAAAGCAGCAAAGATCAAGTATAATAATAAGAAAAAATGATGCCTGTAATAAGCCTATGTCATAGATAGTTTTGTTAGTTCATTTTGCATTGTTGATAATGTATGGATATTCCTAATGATTCCATTAGAGTTTAAATAACAAAATTCAGCACAAATGTATTTCTAGTGAGCAGTACAAACATAATTTCTCTGGAACTGCAGCTGTTGTAGTTGAAGATTAGGCTCTTACTATCCCTTAGGGAGATTACTGTCTCTGCCAGCTGACTTAGTTTTTATACAGCCGGCGATTTATTAGATTGCTTTGCTCTTAAGTGTGATAATAGGCCTTATGCTTAGCAAGGTTTAGAGACTTCCAGTGCATTAATATTTTATGGCAATGACAGTCAAGACACATTTTGTTTACCTAACAAGACAAGCCAAGTTACAGCTGATGTGTATTGGAGATTAGATTTAACTAGTAGGAACTCTGCCAATTATGTCTTTAATGCTTTGCAATGACTTTTATAATTGTAATCTAATCATTTACATATTTGATGCATCAACATTTTGTTCTAAACTGTACTGTTTTTTGTGACCTGGGTATTTATAGACGAGCTTTTCTCTGTAGCCATGCTACTCAGTTCTTTGGTATTGACGTATGTCCTTTGGGTAGTTTATTAGATCAGCTATAGCAATATTTGGAGGCTGAAACAACTCCCACCTAGGATCCTGTATAAATCTGTTTGGGGAACTGAAAGTTTCAATCTTGTGAAATAAACCTTAGCTGCTGTACTTGTTCCATATACTGGCCAAAATATGGTCCTAGTTTGCTGTCACTCAGGTTCAGCGACAGTGATAGCTTTGGCTGCCCAAATAAATATTGCAGAAAAAGGAGTCCCGTGCTGATTGCTTTCTACTTCTTCTCAACAAAGCATATTTATCAGCTATTAGTAGTGGAAGACAGAGAGTGAAGATCAGTGGGTCAGGTGTCTGGCATTGATTCATTATGCCTGCAAAAACCCCACCGTCTTAGCTCCACAGACAAGGTTGACTGTATTTACCAAGAGAAATCACACATCGAAGGGCTTGATGCTTATATTACTTAGGCTTGAGTATATCGGAAGATACTCTGTTACATGTCAGCCTAGCAAATACTCATATTAGTAGTTGTATGGTTTCAGTTGCAAAGTGATGACCGACCAGCTGAGTACTGCAGTTTCTCTACTATAATGATTTGCAGAAGGTACAAACTGTTACCGCCTCTTCCCAGACAGCCTCGTAGGTGAAGCTGCAATAAGTTGTGGTCTTAGCCCTGGAGAGTCCCAGTGGAGTTGCCTGTGTGTTGATCAAGAGGGAGCTGATCACGTATGTGATATGTATAAAAAGCACATGTCTAACACCATAATAAAAGATGTGTTTATGTATGTTTGTATGTGTGTGTGCGCACATACCTACACACAAGATGATTTTCAGAAAAAGTGACATTTATAACAATAATAATTTTCTCCACTAAAGCCATCCTTCTGTCCCAGCTAAATTTGGCTTCAATATTGTATGCTTTTTTGGCAACCCTCTTGGGATCCTTAGGCAGAGTAAGAGATATGATCAGTCACAGAAACAATAATGAATTCTGCCAGTCATTCAGCAAGCCCATTGACACAATTAGGAGCCATGTCATTTATGACTAGCATGGAGCTAGATAGGATTTGTGTTTTCATAGCAAGTTTAAAAAAGGATTAAAACCTGGAAGCTGCAGTAGGCTTCCCGATTTTGGTTACAGAACCAAATTTTTAACAGTACTGTGTCTCATCAGCCATTGGTGGAGTTGAATGATCTGGTCTTCCAACCCCATTTGGTGTCTGTCTGTATGCATGGTTTGCTAAGCACCTTTAGATGTCTGGCCCCAATGTTTGTGGCACTGTGAAGGTTTGTTGCCCAGTATATGGCCCGAAGGATGGTCAAATACTGCCCGTGGGGGTGCACTGTGGCAGCAGGGTGAAGACAAACCTTACAACTAACTTAAACAACTTATTTTCAGTGAATTCAGTCAGGATTATCTCATCAGTAGTACCAGTCTAAGCAAACATCATGGTTGAGTGTATGTTTATATTTTCCGGGGATGAAAATGTATGTAGATGTGAATGTCAATCAGGCATGGCCCTCAGGCTGTTGGCAAGAGGCCAGTGTGACCACCGATGGTGAAAAATCTGAGTATTCCTCCTGTGGGGGCTATGAAAATGATTTTGGCTTGAGAGGCTTCGGGGAGCTCGCTGGTTGCAACGCCTACCCAGATTCAGCAAAGGGACAATGAAAAGAGAAGGGATTATATGATAGTGAAAAGACCTTCAAGGTCACACGCTCCACCTTCTGCTTTTCATCTTTACAAAGTGTCTGTAATCACACCATTCGACCTTCTCTGTACTGGTCGTCTTGCAACATGTCCTTCAGGAATTTTTTAATGAGGCTTATTTTACAACAGGTTTATGTTAACAGGAAAGTAGAGCTTGTGCGTACTTTAAGAAAGTATTTGCTAACGTTTATTTGACAAACAGTACAGATTTATTTCAGCCTACATTTATGCGCTTACTGCAAACATTCAGATGAGCAAATTTCTGTTTACACAATATGAGTGGAAAGAATGTGTCATAAATACTGGTGTGGATATAGCAGACTGTATTATATGAATCATTCATACTGAAACCGCTTTGTAAAAGTGTCCTGAAAAGCTTTCTGTGTGGTCAGCTAGCTTGGAAGAGGGAAGAATACCATATTGTTTAGGTAATCGTCCATTTAAACAAATGCTTGAGGACACATGATCACAGAAAATCATATGTTAGCAGTAAGCTTGAAAGCATTTGCATGTCATCAATAGGCATCATTCTGAAAAGCTTCAAAAATTAACTTCTCTTTGCATACAACCTGAACAGAAATATATTAAAAAAATAATTTGCTTTCAGTAGTTTCTGAATTCTACTGTTGCAAGTATATTGTCAAAACTGGAAATTGAATTTATTTAATATTAAAGCGGATTGGAGATCTTTTTAAGGTATTTTCTCTTAGACTGATAATTAATCGAAAACAATAGTTTCCTTCCATTCTAGTTAGCTTCTTTTCCTTATTACCTGTAAAAATGAAATGAAAGCAGTTGAAGAATTAAATAATTCTTATAGTTGATTTTGTTATTTGGATTTATGCTGCTTGATACTTAACCACTATTACGAATGTACTTGTCAAAACATGAGGAATAATTAGTCCAAATGTATGTGACCTTTACCAGCAAACATTTGCAAACTCCATGATCTAAATGTGTGTATAATGAGAACTGAAAAAGGGGAAAAGAAAAACAATTACTGTGTTTTATAGAAAAGAAAATTCCCCTAGAGATCTGAAAAATAAAACCATTTATTATAGAAAGGAACCTTTAAAATAGTGTATAACTTTATATGAAATGTACCTTTAAAATCTATTACATGACAAGAAAAACAAAAAGTCATGTCAGAAAAACTTTTAAAAGTTGTAGCACCTATTTATTTTTCAGGAAAATTTCCAAAGTATACAGGAAATAGAAACCTTGCTCAGAGTATTTTAGTTTATTGAGTTCTCTCTGCCTTGAAAATCATAGTAGAAATCTCCAGGGACTCCTATAAAGATGTATTACATCATAAAGCAAACTAAGGATAGTAACCCATGTTATTAAACTGTCAACATACATTATACTACAATTTATCCACAATCCAACTCAAGTTAAAGCCTCACTGTTGGCAGAAAGTTTAAAACATAAGACTACTCTCTAATCATCTAAAGCCTAAGGTACTTTGGAAAAAATGTTGTAATAATCGCTCCACTACTCCATTGCAGTATGTGTGAATTTCATTGGTTTAGTACTGCAAATGCTCAACCATTACAAGGAAGGATTCTGAGGGATTACCACTTAAAAGGTTTTATTAGTGATGCTGTAGATTTCTCATTTCACAGCATATTAATAAAGGTTTGTTATAACAGATGTAATGAAAAATAAATCTTAAACCCCAGTGCTTAAACCTTGCTTAATTTCCACATTAATATTTAACAACAAACCTGGTAAAATGACATTGCTTACAAAGTCTGCCGTCTCAACTACAGAAAATAGGGGTACTTCTTTGAATGCTGACATACTGCAGATTGGTGTTATTTGGCAGGAAACATGATAAGTAAGAATTTCAGATCTGCTGATAACATACGCTGACAGAAGAAATTCCAGCTGTATATATTTGTTTAAAGCACCATTACTATCAATTGCAGCAGTACCAATGAATCTTGAGGTTTATAATATATATTCTCCACCAAAATTTTATAGTGAGAGGTGTGGCATATGAAAGGCAACTGATACAGACTAGGTATAGGTCTAATCAATGAACCACCAAGAAGTCAGCATAGGAGTCTTGGTGTCAAATCTTTTCTTGTCTTTCTTTGCCACACAGGAGTAATTGGTAATCTTAGTTGCACACGTCTATGTACACATCTCAGAGGTCTTGGGTTGATCATGGTAGATATTCATGGTGAAGATCATAGTAGTAAGGTTATGCTGATGCAATAATGACTATAATAATAATAATGCCTATTTTTATCTCTGCATAACCAATAAATTGGGAAAACTCTTGCAGAAAATATGGCATAAAACATAACACTGTGATTAAGAAAAAATGAGAAAGTCAACCCTGTTGCAATAATTCCTTAGAGCTATTTCATTTAACTTAAATGTGTGTTTCTAAGAAAAGTTGAAATATCAGAGTCCAAAGAAATTAAGTCACTAATGTGGTAGAGGTTAGAAATGATCAAAAGCATGAGTTAGGACAGAAATGTGGGAAATGGTAGGGATTTAAACTCTGTCTCCATTCATGCAATCTGCCCATAATGCCAAAGTGCCTAAATGTTTCTGGTAGAAATTTAGCAATGAAATAAATAACAGAATGGGTGTTAACAGTCAGCAACATTATTTGTCAGTATTAGTGCAGTAAAAATGGAGAATTTGTAAAAATGTTTTTTAAAAATCTAAAGTTTCAGCTTCATTGCATTGTCAAAGAATATATTTAACTCTCACTCATAATGGCAAAGTGTCATTCAAATCACATGCTGTAATATTCTTTTTAAAACATCATTGTTCATTATAGTTGTAATTAGACATGGTCATATATTTTGTATGGAAAATAAGGTAAGAGCACATTCTCTTTCCTTGGACATATTCCTGTTCAACAGTCCTCACAGCAGGAAGCTTTATTAGGAACATGTGAAAATAATTGAGGAACAAAATGTCTAATGTAAAATTTATTTACAGTTTTCTTGAACTCGACTGTAGTTGAGAACTTTGTTGCTAATGAGAAATTACAGCATGCAACACACTGCTGCCAAAGAAAGCATCTGTACAGACCCTGTAGTGTGCATCTGAAGACTAATGTTTCCTGAATATATAAATATTTGGACCAGGTTGCAGTTCTTTCTGGGATCCTTCAGGCTTCTGCCCAGGAAGCAATGGCTATTTTTTCCTCCATAACTTGTGGGATAATGAAAGAAACAACTAGCCAACCCATAAGAGAAGCAGTAAAAATCAGTAACACCCTCCAACTTCGCTCCTTTCCTACATTCAGGGGCCTTTCATACTTTGAAGGTCTGATGAACATCCTTACAGAACAACTCTTCAGTGCTTTAACACTTCATCATTTTTTTAATGATTAATACTTAGAATTGAATCAAAATAGGATAGCAATATGTTGTGCAACTTGCTGCTTCTCTGTGCTTGTGTATTGTATTCTTTAGCTGAGAGAATACTTCATCTCATGTGGCACCTGTGGGGGAGGTCTCATTATGTGCGGAGATGCCAAGGTGTAGTTTGTTTTGCAACAGGAGTCTAAAAGTTAGCTAAACAACAGGGACTCCATAGTCCATGCACCAGACGCTGCATTTCTGACTGGCTCATCTGTAGGTCAGCTGACAGTGTATCCCTTAACACCTTGCTGCAAAGTGTCACAGATTTTTAGGGAAAGTTCCTCAGATTTGATATTTGGAGCAGTGCTGTTTATTCCACGCAATAATTCTGCAGTGAGCTGAGGGATATATGGTGGCCATGAGTCCTGCATTAAAGGGCTGTACAGAAACAGGCTTTCCACCTTTCTTCAGGACTTGCCATTGAACGTGGAGCAATGAGTCTCCCAAGAAAAGAATGTCACCCTAGCAAAATGCAAAGCAAAAAACTGTAAAGCAAAATACACTACTTTACATTTCTGCATCAATTTACATGTCTCGGAACAGTGTTTAAGTGTTGATGAATTATGTCTTATGCATCTTGGAGAGGTTAGTGGCTATCTCTGCTGCTGGCTGCAGTGACAACCCCAACACACATTCTAGTTGGAAAGGGGACTTGCAAAGAAACTCTTCCTCCACAGGGAAGAAGACCTTATTGCATGCAGATGCCCTTGTTGCAGTGTGTGTCGTCTAGACTAGAGCTAAGGAAAATTCATCTAATTATCTTCATGCAGGTGTGCAGAAGTTCACCAACGAGGTGTTCTAATTCACGGTGACCCTCCTGTTCTACAGGCATTTGGCCAAAAATGAAAGCTTGCTGATCACCTGAGGAAATAACTAATCCTTAAAAGAGCTGAAACTGCTGTATTTGAAAGAATGAAATGGAAGAAGCATTAAATCAGTTGCTCACAGTCAGGACTTAGACTTTTGTTTGCTACTCCAGTGTTTAGAGCTGATGGTCTGTGGCTAGTGGAGACAGAAAGACTTTCCATGGTGTTCTTTTGCTGTGTCTAGACATCCTAGACATGCATCCCAGACAAAGAAATACTAAACCATGGTTGGCATTCTTTGACCATGCTTGAGTAAAAAATATTACAGTAAATAGCCAAGTGTTTTTGAGAAGCTAAAGAAAAGGAGCATTCCAGGTTTTGGGTTGTTTTTTAAAGTAGCCAGACTAGTTTCAGGTAGATTCCTATATTATTCTGTTACAGATAATGAGGAATATGTAATTTTTATCAAAACTTTAATTTCCCCTATTCAAACACAAGAGGAAAGTTTTACTTTGCAAAAATGTGAAAGGCTATTCCTAATGCCTTGATTTCATTTCCTCTGTGCTGTGGGGAGCATTTATATCAGAGATATTTCTGGAGATGCTGCAGTAACTAGCTGTACACCAACAATGCTGAAAATAACAGCATTCATGTGCTGGAATTATTTCCAACTGCTGGGCTGCAAATACACATTTCTGCTGAAATCAACAGTGGTCAAAAGACCCTGAGATACTCTTTGTTCACTTCATTCCAGGATGTTTGTGAGTTACTCCTTGAAAAATTATCAGCCATGGTGTATCTAGCTATACAAAGGTGGTGAGCTGCTAAATGCTTTGTGGTTAATTCATCAAGAGAGATTGTATCCCAACTCTCCCATTTCTATGCTCCATTGCAAAAGGGAAGACAGGTCATTCCAACACATTTGTACAGCATTTAGCAATAGGAATTGAATCCTAGCAGTAGTACTTTAATGTGAATATTAAATAATGATGTCAGTACCATTACTGTATGCAAGAATGCATACAGTAGCAGATGTGTAAGCAGTGAGCATTTACAGGCTCTGAATGAGTCAGGACTACAAGNCTGGCTAAGAATTTTATGGTTTTTTTTTTTTTTAAGTAAATGTAATACTTTTCAAAATGAACTTTTGATCTTTTGGCATTTAATCAGTTGTCAAAAATCAATTCAAGCAAAATGCTGTGCCCATCATGAACACATAATCCCACAGAATTTGTACTGTTCTTTGCCAACTAATTAAACCAAAAGCCATCTGGGGTACATAACTTGGTATTGTTCAGTTCTGTGGGAGACTAGCACTCAGATGTAACATTAGTGTGGGAGGTGTTTCCCACACCCGTCTGCTCAGCTCACCAAGGACACAAAGAGCCTTGCAGCTGTGGACACACTGTTTTATGTTTCTAAGCTAATGTTTCCAAGACCTGGATTAACAGTGGCATGTTTCTTTACCTACCGAAAATCAGATGGGAATGGATAGTTGTCTGGACATTTCTATTTGGAACTCCTCTGCGCGGTTCTCTTCCATACGCAGTTTCTCAGTTCCTCAGCTGTATCCATTTGTTGGTGTAGAATTATGGCTGTTCACAAGTTAATCATAACTTTTAATTAGGCCATGGATGCCAAATGAGCAAGGATGTAAATGCCCAGCCTCAGGCATGAAAAAAGCACTGACTTTCTTGCAGAAAGACCTTGCTACAATCATAATTCTGATTTCTCATGCCTGCTGTATCCATTTACCCCTATCTCACGTGTTCCCTTAGCCTCCTGTCCAATTAACTTCAGAGAAGCTATCCAGGCATCTGGGTCTGCCATTAGAATTGGCTCTTTGGCAGTTGTGGGAGTACCCTAGGTCTGCCTTTATTTTTCACTGAGCTCTCCAGGCATTTTGGAAAAGATGGAGCTCAATGATGTCTCATTTACTGGAGAATAGTCCCCTGCGCTACACAGCAAAGCCTGGGAGAGTTTCAGAAGTGTAAGGTGGCTTGCAGAAATGCCAAGCAGTGAGGAAGAAGCAATGCTGGCAGCATTCACATCAGAGATATCCCTCGATGTCTCCATATGGCCTAAGCCTCTTCTTTTTGGCAGGCTCTTTCCTCTCTTCACTGCTGCTACTCATTCACTGTGTGGACTCATTATTATTATAAGCGAGTATGAAGCTCAAAACAAAAGCTTACTTAATACAATAAGCTGAAGGTTGTTTGTGTTATAAAAATTTTTGAAAATGAACAAAATCAGCAGCTGTTCACGTATAGTCTGTGACTGGAACAAAGAACAAAAACAAGCAGTTAAACAATTCACTGGGGCTGGGTATGCATATGCTCAGCTCAAACAGGCTTTGCTTAAGCTGAAAATTTTCAAATATGTTTCCACCGTTGCGTAGTACCAGGACCAGTGACGCTGGTAGCCCTTACAGAGACCAAACAAGTCCTCTTTTGCTCCATCAGCTCAGGCAAATTAATTCTTCGCAGTGGTATGAATAGGTCAGTTTCTGCCAGTGTTTGCTGTTGCTACGGAGCTGTGTAACAGTCTGGGGCACTTCTGCACTTCTGGCACTGCTTTTAAGCCCAGCAAAATCTGGGTTCTGAAGTCGAAGTCTTTAAGTCAAAGATAACGACAATCTAGGTTAATAATGAAAATATTTGAATATGGGGTAATATGATCCTTAACAGGGTTGTCAAGATCTGGCTCAGTGGAGCAGCACTGAATGAAAACACTTCTGCTAGTTAAGGCACACCGTATTTTTTCTCCAGATTTGACGTCTCTGGGTAGTAACTCAGTAAGAAATCAGTTAAATGGGGACTTTGATTACTTGATGGTGATGAAGCTGACTGTGGATTCAGGTGAATTTTAATCTCTCAGCCTGAAAAACAGAAAAAAATGAAATACAGTATGACATGGCAGCAAACAATCAGCAGCAGAAGTCAGAAGAGACTGCTTGTTTTACAGGGGAAGCTATGCCAGTAGAAGAGAAAGTATCCTGAATCCCTTAATGATCTTTGTCCTAAATCTAGAAGGTACATGAGATTAGAGAGGAAAATGAAGCAGAGAAACAGAAAACCTCTGTATTTTGTTTTGTGCATCTTTCTGGTGCCACCAAAAAAGTATTTTTTTCTGAAGTATTGCATAATCTGTGTTTTGCTTGCTTTTGCTACACAACCTGTAAATCAGAGTGCCCTGTAATTGACAATTTTGGGAAACACTTTATTCCTGCCAATAGTCATCCTCAGTTTGTCCCATCTTTACCCTTCATTTTGCATCTATGTCCTCTGTTGTTCTGTTTATTTTTCATTCTGAACACTCTAAACCTCACTCTTTGACTTCAATTTTTTTTCTGTGTGGCACTATGTTCAAAATGTGTTTCTAACTTTCTATCTGGACATAAGCTCAACAGTATCAGTGTGTTTCTGCTTCTGTAGGGATCAATATTAAAGTTCCCATATGTTTCAGTGGTGCTGGATCAAGCCAGATATTAACGTCTAAGATAATGAGTGCTTAATACTGTACATTTGTATTTGTAAAAGTGGACACTATGGAAATTTCTGTAGCAATCAAAGTACATTTAAGAGGGCATCTTTAAATCTGTGACTAGATGCCTATTACCAAAAATATTATTTTGTAAGTAACTATACAGAATCTTAGCAGCATTTTCTTTCATGTTTTATACATTTCTTTTTCTTTTTTGGTTTTTTTTTTTTTAAGTTCATGTCTTCAATGCATGTGCCAAATAGTTTAGCAGTAGAAAAACTCAAAATTTAGGACCAGAAATTAACATCCATTAAATTGTTTATAACTTGTGAGAGAGTATTCTAGGGATATGCTGTATCACTTTCATTAATGAACTGCCATTTTCCTGTTGAGGGTGAAAAAAAAGGCAAAAAAAATCAGGTTTCCTATAATGACAAGACTATTTCAAGAGAAAGTATTCTTTTTAGTTTCCAGGTTCTTTAGCAGTAGCTAACTATCAGACATTATTCCCCAAGCTGTTCATACGGCAGCTGAAATAATCAAGGATGCTGGCACACGAACAAGGACACAGTGTTAGTAGTTTTTGCAGCGTTTAAAACACAAGATAAAATCATTGCCAAATAGGCAGGGACAAGAGTGTTAGGGAGAGATATTTTATTTCAGACTGAAACATTTTATGACAAGCAATGAAGTAACAACGATACTGAAATGAGTAGATAACCTCCCCCAAAATTTGAAACAATTTCCAAAAAGCATGAACATAGGATAAAACATAATAGCAAATGTTTATAAGGGCACTGTGCTGTTATTCAAAAAAACAATCCATTAATCAGAGTAGGGAAATGTTAATAAATAGAGTATTAATAGTTTTCCCCTTTATCTTCTGTGTTTTCTGGATGATCTAGGTGTTAGGTGTTAAGTAATTCAAAAGCAATTCAAGTCCAAATCTCATCTCAAAGTTGTTTATTTCAAGACTGGCATCTGACAGTTCTTTAAACAAAGATTGATTTCTGCTATGTCTTGTTTTGGGGTATGGACATTAAGTGTTGAGCACTACCACAGTTCAAAACGTACATGTAAGTCTCTATGTATTTATGTGTTGGGGTTTTTTAAGTTATTTCTGACTAGTTGAGAAAAATATTTAGAATGAGGCCTTTTTGACATTTTTAAACTTGAATTAACTTTTAAAATGTGTCTATTACGATATGCATGCCAAGAAGTGGCAAATATAGCTACAGCATATATGTAAGTTTTACACTGTGAAACAGCACAGATGTGTCATAGGGAGAATATAGAGTATTTATATCAACTTAGATAATTGTCACTTATGAGCATACAGCTCTGGAATGGGTGGTGGTTAACAGCTGTGCCATGACTGAGAGTAAGGACACCTGTCAGGTCTGAGGCTCCCCTAGTGTAACACGGTGTGGAGAGGTGGGTGGTATAGCAGAGGGCAAAAGTTGTGTCGTGTTAATTTAATCTCTCCGTGTAGCTTTAAGATGTCCAAAAAGTCCCCAGAATGTTACACAGAGTTGTTAGCAAAATAAATTGTGCAATTGGCCAAAATACTGCTTTGAGAAAAATAAGAAGGTGGCGCCGTACTGCTGACAACCATCAGCTAAAAAAACCAAACGGTGCTGCGGGTGCAGAGGGAAGGAGCAGGAAGGCTTTCACGAGGGAAGAGGGTATGGTATAGTTCTTTTCCGTAAATCACTGCCTAAATAATTTAATATGAAACAAAATTTGAAAGTAGTTTACAATTCTATGACATTACAGTAGTAATAAAATATATGCTAATGAAAAACCTTTGAGGAAAATTAGGTGTCCTATGGCTGTGGGTAGTGATGCTACAATTTCTTGTCTGATATGACTCATTTTGTTTCCTCCCCTTCTCTCCACCCCCCACCACTCCAGATCACGGCTTGCCCAGAGCTGCCACATTGATGATGTTATCTGAAGCTGGTTTGATCTCGGTGTAGTGTGGGACTATTTTATCAAAGGCAGACGTTGCACCTTTTCTTGGCAGCTCGTATTTTCTTGAACTATAACACACGTCTTCTCACTTGTAGTTGGACCTCAACAGCACAGACAGTCCTCTCGTCAGGAGGGGGTTTACGGTCAGTGGTGCTGGACGTAAAGCTGAACCCTGCTCAGGTGAGTGGTTCTTTCTGCCAGCAGCCAGAAGCCAATATAAACAAGAGGGGATCAGAGAGGGCAGGTGACGTTTGCTCATCGCCAGGGAGGAGGTGTAAGTGGACTGTTGCTAAGCAATAGATTTCTGGATGACGGATCCTCTGCTTTGCTAAGTGACCAGAGTAATTATTTTTGGCAAATCTTTGCAGAGCTCTGTGGGCTGTCACTGTCCGGAAGAAAGAAATGGATGTATAAATATACAAAGTGTATCTGATCCTTTTATAAAACTGGAGGGGATGCAAGAATGAGTTACCTGACACGTGCTCGCTTTCCTTTGCCTCTCTGGGGAATTTTCTGGCTTTCTGAATTAGTTACCCTGATGTGAATCATGTTTGTCCAAATCTTTCTCTGAGGTCCTCTCCAGCTGCTGCTGAGGCATGCCATCCCTGCCACGTTTGTTGGCGCTTCTAGTCGGAGCGGTGGAAAGCCAATGAGCCAGCGCTGCTCTTGGATAAGCTGCAGTGGCAGCAGGTGCTAACAGTGTGGATTGGTTACAGCCACTTAAAAACCCGGTGCCCTTGCCAGCTTTCTCCCGCGCAGGGTTGTGCTGAGCTGTGCTGCTGGCTGCGAGGAGTCCTTACAATCAATGCTGAAATGAGAGAAGGAGATAAATAGCTCCGACCTTTACCCAACAGTGGCTGCGCAGCAGGAGGAAGCATAAAACAACACTCCCAAATTTCTGTTGCGGTGTTTCCTCCAGCTATTAAAACCTGATTTGGACCCTGGAGATGAGCACTTTGCTTGCTCAGTAATCCTGCTCAAGAATCTGCAGGGCATGTCCTTTAAACCTCATGCCAAAGCCATGAGGTTTTGGTCTCAGACTCCATAATGTAGGCGCTATTTTTTGGGTTGGGAAAAATCCTGAAATAAAAGTCCCATAATCTTTCTCATAACGATGAGTTTTATCATCGGAAGCAATACAGGGGCATAATGTAAACCAATGTGCTTACTCATTATCTTAGGGTCGAATCTAACCCTCTGCCTACAACTTATATATAAAACCTTAAACAACCTAAACATTGCCTAATTTTATGTTTCATTACAGATTTGAAGCTCAGCCTAGGTTCAGGGGAAGGGTGGTGTGTTGATTGGGGTTCTTTTCCACCCCTTTTTTTCATAAAGTTTTTTGAGAAACCTGGGGGTGATTTTGAGGCTTAGGATGCAAAACCCAGTGAAACTCAGCAATTCTGCCTTTGTTTGTGGGCATATTTTTTAACGCTTCATTTGAACTTGAAAATCAAAGCAAACCTCAGGCAACAATTTCCCAAATATTAAAAGTGAAGAGAGGGTCCGTGTAAACATCTGTCAAGCAAAACGGCTAATTTTGTTCCGCCTGTGCTTTTGCATTGCTGTGCGAGGTGCTATTCTTGCACTCAGTGCTGAGCTCCATCCCCCGCCTCGCTGGTGCCCATTAAAGCAGCGCATCGGCGCTGCCGACCCCAGGTCCTGCTGGAAAGGAGTCCCAGTGCAACCCGGGGTGTCTTGCAAGTGACCCAGTGAGGGGACCGAGGAAGGAAAGGGAGGCCAGGAAGGGCCGAGTGACCACCGGTGTGACTGGGAGACGCACGGCTGCAGGACATCAGCCTCATGGCGTTTATCGCAAGGTGTGATCCTTGCAGAGGGGGGGGCAGAGGGTGCGAGAGAGACTTCTTTTTCTGGATTGTGGTTAACACACGGTGGTTTAGGCTGGTGCTGTTTGCAGTTCCCCTTGCCAAGGGAAGGAAATCGATCCTAAAATGTGTACCTTAAATAAAGATAGGTAGATGCAGCCCACTGTAATTACCTTCAAAGCGTGTATTTTTTCCTGCTGCATGTTGCTGCTGGTACAGCTCTGGCTAAATGGGCTTGCCTGAAGCAGCAGCACTTCGTTTTCATCTGCTGCTTTGTTCTCAGGGGACTTTCTGTAGTTGGCAGCCTTAGTGGAAGAAGATCAAATAGCTCTGGCAGCTTTCGTAGCAAGGTAGTATGTCATTTAAATAAAATGATGCACATGTATGGTGTAAGTCAGCCTCCCTGCTGAGAGGGCATAACAAACAATTAAAGAGCAGTTTCCTCTGGGGATGAATGGCTTTCGGGGAACTATTCCAGTTCATACGTGAATTATATATGTATTACTAGGGACAAGTGATCTTGTAAAGTGAAACAACTGAGAAAAGCCTCTGACAACACTGTGTATAACCACAAGGGAGCTTGGCTGTGTTTGCTGATGAGGGGGAGAATTTTTAGTGGACTGCAGTCAATAAAATGCATTAAAGAAACTAGAGTAGCCATAGCTTCTAGTTGAACAGTAGAACATGAACTGATAAAATGTAAACTCATTGAGAGTAAAATCATCTGTTTAATTTTAGCTTGAAGAGTGGAGCTAGATTACATCCAGTTTACTGCTTGGCATGCTGCTGTCCAAATGGAGTATGTGCTTGCGTATGCACTGAAGGCATCAAAGCCAAAATCCAAAATTAGATAGAGTTACACAGAAACATCACAGAGTAAAGGAATGCATCTCTGATTTGCTGAGAAAGGGATTAAAATGAGGTATATGGGAACAAAACAGAACAAATAAGCAAACTACTGTAATTGGGACTGATCTTCTGGTAGCGAAGAAGCAAATTTTCCGCAGGGTGATTCCAGGAGATACAATGTAGTGCTGGGTCATGGGCCTGTATGTATTGCAGAGGACAGGCAATTGAGATTTTATGCTTATAACACCTGATAGCTGCTAGTGTGGTGGCTGAGAGGACTGTTTAGTGACATACCTACTGAATTCACAAACAGCATGAGTCCTCTAAAGAAGTTTCTAACATCTTTTGGTGAGGAGCTCTGATATGTATTGCTATCAGAAATGTGCAGAAAAATTAAAAGGGAGGTCCCAAAAATATGTTTAGAAAAATACAAATCCTGCCAAAGCTTTTCTGAAGTGCTCTTTGAAGTTGCATCTGTGGGAACAACAGAAGAAAGGGGACATTTAGTCCAGACTCGAACTGTAGATGAAAAGGAAGTTGAAAAGCGATTTGACATTTTTAAGAGATGAGTAATATTAAGAATCTTGACCCTGTACAAAAGGAAGGCTGCTGTTTCAATGACTGTGGACAACACTGGAATTTTAAACTGATAAATGGAAACACTTTTTATACAGAGCTCAAGTGCAATGCAGTGCATTAACTTGTGTAATTCTTTAGTACATGAAATAAAAAAGATTAAGGGCTCCACAGGACTCTGAGAGGAAGGCATTACGTGAACAAATATATATTCAGTGGCATAAGGATTTTCATAAGAAGGGATATAATTTCCTGTAATTTGAGGCACAAGAAAATTATTGTGTGAAAATAGCAGCAGAAGAAACTTCCCTGACAGACAGCTTATTCCCTAGTATTGTGTATTATACAGTTCTCTGGGTCTTTACTGCATGGTTTTGTTCACTGTCAGCAGCAAATCTCTGGGTTAGGTTACCCTGTCAAGCAGCTTCTGTTTCTAGAAGCTAAGAAACAAATTGATAGTTGTATTAAATTCACCCAACTAAGCTGAACAGCCTTCTCTCAGAAACGCAACTTGCCTGACCAATTAGCTTATCCCTTTGTGCTTATCCCATTTTTTTCTTATTATTTAATAGGTAAAAGAGGTTCTTTAAAAGTTTTCACATTATTTTCATGTTTTGCAGCCCTGATATTCAAAAATTGCACGTGAAATCTTTGCTTTAAATTTTATAAATATTGAATCACTGTGGATTGCCATAGATACAGCATTTATTGCTGATATATGATAATTAATTATGATGCTATTTTGGGATTAGTATTTAATCCCATCTGCCTGCCTGAAATCTTGTTGTTCATGGGAGCAATTAATGCAGCATTTCATTCTTACAGTTTTAATATAGACAGGAACACAAGTCACAGAAGAGAAACACAAATATGTGCACTCTTAGATCTGACTTGAAAGTCTAATGCTTTCATCTACCAGAAAGCACTGTAGTCTTCCTACTGTTGCCCTTTTGCTGAACTCTTAGAGATGTTTTATTTTGTGGAAAGCCACTTGGCATTACTTGCTTCAGTGTGCCCTTATTTGCTTTCTTCTGATAGGCGCACTCTATGGCTTGCAGCACTTTGAAGTAACAGCAATTCAGCTCTTTCACGAATAATGTTACCTTTTCATTGTTTCCAGTTGTGTTAGCAAGGCTGGGTTTTCTGTTGTTTTCTCTGCTGCACTTATAGTTTGAAGTTTCCCATTGGTAAAAACCACAGTGTACTGCCTCCCCCAAAATAGCTGAAAGGACTATTTTGTATAAAGTATATTTTATATGTTTATGTTATACATATGCAACAATGCCTACAGAGTGATCCTCCCTGACGGCTAGTCTGAATTCTTGTGGGGCTTTTGTTTTGAGACTGTTCTCCAGACAGGATGCTTCTGTTATTGATAGAAGGGACTGTGAAATGCTATCCTAAACAAGTACAAAACTACTTTTTTTGACTGAAAGATTAGAAGTTGTAAAAGTCTCTAGTGGGATTACATTTAATCACTAGTATGAACAACGTGGAGATGTGCAATGTTATTCCTATATTATTCTCACTTAGTTTTGTATGCGATGTTTGATGTTACAAATTCTTATTAATGAAATTTAGGTGTATAGAACAATATATGTGTACTTAGTGAAGGCTGATTTTGAACATTGTTGAAGATTCATAATATAGGCTCATGGAAAATATTCTTATATAACCTCTTTAAGTATTTTTTACGTAGACTTTTTGGTTTATTTTTATCCTGGGAAAACTTCAAGCAACCTTCTCCAAAAGGGTAAATTGCTGTTGTGTCTCTTAAGAGCCTTTTTACAGATTTGGAGTGAAAAATATTTTTAATTTAAGAAGCGAAGTTAGGTTTCCGAGCATGCTCTATGTATAGCAATCTACAATTATTGAAGTAGTTTGATTTAACAGGCTGTATCTCTCAAAGAATGAGGAGCACTCACATTACAATGCGCAAGCTCACAAGTCAGAACCCGATCACTTCTGAATTGAAGAGCTTATAAAAAACGTGAAGTACTCTAATAATTTTAAATTACTCTATATTGCACATTTTCAGGTCTCTGATCACCTCCAAATTCAAGTGCTTATAAAACTGCTCCAATAATTTTAAATTGCTATGTGCAGAGTGATTTAAAATTATTAAAGTGCTTCAAAGTTTTTTAATAAGTACTTTAATTTAGAAGTGAGTTGAGCAATACTCCAGTATACCTTCAAGAGATTATTAAACTGATGTAAAAATTTACCATCTGGAAAGAAAATTAAACTGTTTCTTTAAAAAAAGGAAAAAGAAGGGGGGGAGGGGGGAGAGAGAGGGAAGAGGAGAAGGTATAAGAGGTAGCAATATGGTATTGGTGGAGAACACAATGATGAGATGAAGAAGCAGCATACACCCAAACCTCACAGACTAATAGGGTCCCAGTTTTCTTTGCTGTGTGAGAGGTGAGTTAGTAGGACTTCAAAACTTAGAGCTGCTGCCTAAAAGTGGCCAGGAGGCTCTCCTAAAAGTTATGACGGCACCACCCTGAAGGTTATGTCAACATGACAGTGACAAGGAAAGGGGTCCAGATTGTTTAGAAAGAGCACAGCTGACAGACGCGGGATCTCTTAGGCTGTTCAACATCTAGGCTGATACTGAGCTGATACGCTGATGCACATTTTATCCTTGATGTTCCTTGTGTGGTAAAGCTGTGTGGCACTCTTAAGTTGCAATTATTTGTGTAAAATAAACAAATGGTTTATTAACTTATTTCTGAAAGAACAGCTCTATGAAGAGCATTTCTGCCTAATAAAACACACTTTCCATAACTGTGTTTCTCACTTTTGTTCCACCCCAACGCAGCATTTTATCACATTTTTCTACTAGAAATTGGGAGCAAAGATACAAACTCATTAAACACAGCAAATTAAAAATGTAATTGCCATTACAGTAATGAAATTTGTACTTCAGATGTTTCCTCAGTTGATGTAACACCTTTTGGTTTTAATCATCTGCCTTGAATTTTGACACATTAATGATATGCTTAGTAAGACCAGACCCTCCTATACGCTAAAAAAAGCAAAAGAGGCAAAATATCAGACCATCTACTTGTAAACAACCAAACCAATCATACAGCTATTAGTTTCACATGAAATACTTATCCAAGTAGCAGCACTTATGTGATAGCCTCAGCTGAATTACCTTGTATGAATATGTATTTTTCCTGGATACATCCTTGCTACCGATCCTCAGAACCCAGTCCAGGCAGACTTCTGACAAGTGCAGTCTGCGTTGAAATTTTTTTAAATACTCACGAGAAAATGATATCCAGAACTTTCCGCTTGAGGGGTATCCACGCAGAGGGTGGGCTCAGTTGGCTGCAAGGAACCAGGAGGAGCTGGCAGGGGCACGGAGAGGACAAGGAGAGTGTTGGCAGCTGGGGTCAGAAGGCAGAAAGGGATGAGACAAGCCACTGTTTCTCCCTCTGTTCTCTTTTTCTTTTTGCTACTGGAAGGATGGTGCTTTGTTTGGTGGGAGTGCATGCTGTGTTTTCAGTAGTTGCTTTGACCTTTAATCAATATTGATTGATTCTGTGGAGACCTGAAGACTCTGACCTCTGGCTGGCTTTGCAAAAGTACAATTAAAAGGTGCTAATGTCTTTCAGTTGCTGAAAACACCAGAAATACATAAGGGACAAAACCAAACAGTGCTTTCAAGGTCATGTGGTAACTTTGGCATTATTTGAAAGGCACACTGAGGTGGGTGCCATAAAGAACGCTTTCTGTGTTTCAAACTCAGGATACAGAAGTGGGACTAAGATGTATATTGAAGAGGGAGCTGGCATCACCTTAGAAAACTCTTAAGCGCTTTCAAAAATAGCAAACAAGTGCACAGCTCATGACTGTCAGAGACCCAGCCTGCCTTCACAGGCTGATTTAAAATTGTGCCAGAGACAAAAATTGAAATCAGGCTCTATCTCCTTTAGTGTTGTGTCGGTCTGTCTTTAGTTCTCGAAAACACAGAAACACATTGATTGTCCTTTCTTCTATAGAAAACAATTCTTGGAGAAAAAAACAAATCCTTCCTTATGGCCGTGAAATAAAGAGCACTGCAATAACTACCCCACTGATTAGTCATACATGTGGCCTTTAAAGAACTGAACAAAAAGATCAATACCCTGATTTCCTTTTCATCTGCCTGGACCATGGAGCATACACCCCTTGCTTTGTTTTGTGTGTAATGAAGGAGGTAAGGCAGTGCTAGCAGAAAGAAAAGATTATCTCCCTGTGGTAAATATATTGATGTTACAGACAGAGGCAGAGTACAGCATGGAAAGTAATGAGAAATTTGACTGCTTTCCTTCCCTTCCCTTCTTTCCAGCTTAGCGTTGCTGCATCCCACAGTGAATTACCAGCTACAAAGAGAAGGAACTGTTTAGGGACTGGCAACTGAGAGCATTTACAATTAGCTGAATTGATTAACCTTTACAAATGCTGTTACTCTACGAGGCTTTTTTTTCTTCCACACTAGTTGAACAATATGCCTTATTGATTAAACATACTCCTTTACGGTAGCGCTGATTTGTCTATGGCTTCCTCTGTCATAAAGCCTGCCTCCATAATAGCTGCTGCATGTTCTTGTGAGGACTTGACACTGGAGACTGATTGGCATTATGTAAATAGCTCTCCACGTCTGGAGCGTCAGGAGTCACGCTGCAAAAACAGGAGAAGTAAATCTGTGTTCCAGCTGCTACTCTAAAGCCTGGGCTGTGCCGAAACAAAGGGAGTTATCCTCTTTATTATATCTCGCCTACTGTGCACAAGACACATTTTCTTGTCTAGCTGGGAAGACTGACAGCTAAACATAAACAAATAACTAAGGGACATTATTTGTAACAACATTTATGGCTTGGGTTATTGTATTTTATTTTGCGTATACCATGCGGGGATTTGACAATGGCAAGATTCTGCTTTGCAGTGATGTGTTTTTAAATCTCTTTGAAAGCTGATTTTGGTGGTGACGTGACCAGCAGTGGGTTGGCCTCCCTAAGAGAGAGATCTGAGAGATTAAGATCTCTTGGAAGACGCGTGTGTGGTGCCAGGTTGGTACCTTTCTAACCTTGCAACCCATGAAGTTTCAGGCGGACGTGCACAGAATACCACTTGATATTTTGCTCTTATTTTTGGAGAAGGGGCGTGCGTGGGATTCTTGTGATTGTGAAGGTTAATGACAGCACAGGCTGCTTCACTAAAAATTCATCGCACTTTCCCCAGTGTTAGCGCTCACTGTACCTGGGAAAACTCTCCACTTTAAGAAGGGAAGAGTAGAAATTTAATTTCCCTGCCAGCTCAAGCTGAGGCTTCTTCTGTACAGATACTTTGATCTATTCTGAATCATGCTGAATTACACATGTTGTCCTACCATTCGCTTTTCAGCTCAGCAGGAACTGAACAGAGAACGCCAAACTCATTTCACTGAGGGCTGTAGGTGGATTCACAAATGCCCTTCAATACACAAAAAAGCCACCAGGCTTCATTCATATGTAAGACCATTAAGAATTAGGGGTTTGGCATCACTCTTCTTCCAGGTTTTTGACAAAAAAAGTTGATGGCCAGTAAAAATTGTGGGCACAGAGGATATGAAGTGGCTTAAATTAAGCATTCTTTTAAATGCAGGGAAACTGGTGTGAAGAGATCTGTGATCTAGCTAATGTTAACAGGTAAGATGTAAATAGTACACACATACATATAGTTTGTATATTGAGACATATGTGCATGTGCATGTAATACATTAAACATATATCATCAACTATTTAATTCCTGATATAAAAGAACCAATGTCATTCCGTGGATCTGAGAAACAATGGTGGCACTCAGCCATTTCTTTTCTGAGTAGCTGCTGTTTTTTTAAAAATAAAAAATCAGGGAGCTGCTGTAGCAAAGTCTGTAGCATTCACAGCATGACAAACAAATTAGAAAACAGCAGATGCAGCACAAATTAAGATGTATTTAGCACAGCAGCCCATCAGATGTGTGAAAGTCTTTTGTATATCAGCTTTGCAAGGTTGATGTATTGCACTTTAGACAGCTGATAATGAACCCTTCTAGCAATTAGAGGTGGAAATACTGAGGATTTGAAATTGTGCTGTTCCCAGTGGGGGGAGGGAGGAAAAAATATCCAAACCCCTTAGTGAGAAATTTACTGCTTTGTGTGTTTGCACTGGGTAAAACAAAGCAAATGTTTCAGTTTATGCACATGCATTTTGAATTTCTTGCTTATTTTTTTACATTTAATGCTCCTGTAATTATTATTTCATTTTATGTGTCGTCTAATAAATATGTATTTCTTTGTTGATGTTATGTGAGTTTCATGACCAATAAAACGTATCTTGCTTTATGTGGTGCATTATTTAGTCATCTGATGGGAGGACAGTAATTTCAGTAATCTAGTCTTCAAACAGCAATAACCCTTTTAATGGTTTAAGTAATTTACCTCTTTACAGTTTTATTGTATTTTGCTTTTTTCCCTAATGTTTCTGCTACAGTTCCTCTTTCTGCCATCCTTTCCATGGTCCAAAGCACGGATTAAAAACCTTGATGGAAGTTTTGCATATGTGAAGGTTGTGGGTTTGAAGCCCAAACTCAATTCTGTGCTTGATCCTCCTAGATGCTGAGTGCTCTCAGCTCCAAGGAGATGTAATAGAAATGGAGAGTACTTAGCAGCTCACATGCCTGAGCCCCCTGAGGAGAACAGCATATTACAGTGGAGCTGGGATCTGTCTGCTATATAGATAATAATAGTTTCCATTTATATAGGGCCTTTCATCTGAGAATCTCAAAATGCACTACAAATTACGGATGTGCCACAGCAGTAACATTGTTATGGTTGCACAGAGATTTGAAACTGAGGCAGGCGTTAAAGCTCTTTGTTACTTGTGAACAAAAGACTGTAGCTTTGTGCATTGTCACCAGACTTACTATGATCAGTCTTTACAAAAAGTACCAAACGCCTTTTCTGTGAACTAACATATGTACTTAGTGTGTACTATGGTTGCTTAAAAATAACCTTGTGTAGGTGTGTGTGCCTGTTTCATTATTATTATTAGACACGGTGTTTGTCCTCCCTGCTTTCAGATGCCATGCTGTTTGGAGGTGAGTGCCTTTTGGAAAAACATACCACCAGCATCAGACACGGGCAACAGGGAAGCCCTGGCTGAAAGTATGGCCTCCCTATAGCTGCCTGCGTGGCGGTGTTGATGGCAATCATTGTTTCCCACAGAAAGAGCACCTGTTGGTCTCATCATTGATATGAGCAGAACAGCGATATTCTGAAAGTGCTTTGAGGGTCTCAGTCCCTAGGTTAATGGTTATGCCACCAGAAGTCTGAGTTGTAATTAAAAGAAGTATCTGGACCTCTGTACAGGGAAAATGGGAGGGAATTTGTGAAATGTGTGTTCTTGCTTAACGCTGCAGGAATAGAGCTGCCAGCGTGATGTACCCGGAGGTTTTGGGGAAGATGTGAGGGGTCTTGTGCATGAATGACAGTACTCCTATCCTGTCATTCAGCATTGCTCCTGCTTTCATAGTTAAGACATGCAGCTGATGACAAAGTGAACAAAAATTGTTCTGTGATTTCTACTTAGTTTTGCTGATGGTAGGAAAAACTTTCTATCCTTGCTTTGTGTTATGGACCACAAAAGGATGAGAACTGCTGGTGTATGGGTGGTGCGGAACCTGTCTGTCTCTGATGTGATACTAGACTGGTCCTCTGCCAAAGAGAACCAGGTCTGACTGATTGAACTGGGGACAGGGGTTGCCTACCTGCCTCAACACTGTTCTTTTGGGTTCTAGGGGTTAATCCTTTGCATTTTCAGTGCAAATGCACTTTATTGATTCTTTTCGCTTGTCCGTAATGGACTTGATGACAGAAATGCCTTTGTTCCCAGTATATGTACTATTTTGATATACTCTTTGCCAAATCTTGATATGGAATGAAACATTCTATGTAGTTACAATAGGAAATTTAGTTAACTTCCATAAGTACTATAATCCAAGACTCTGCAAATGGAAAGGCTGATAAACCATATCAATTACTAGCATTTTTGTTAGTCTAATTTGTGTGAGGTGTGAGTGAAATATCTACTGTGGGCATTTGTCATAGGGACCATTTGGATTAAAGCAAAGGACTCTTTCCATGAGCAACAGTCGAACTGTCTTGGCTTTCAAGCCACAGCTTTTGACCTTCATTTCAAAGCTGTATAATATTGGTAGTTATTAACAGTGATCACTTGGTATGATAGTTTTTAAATTAGACCAGATTGCCAGCCAAAGCACTCTGATTGCATTTAATCAGGAAATGAAGATGATTCTCTCTGGGTAAATGGGTTACCTTTGCATTACTCTGAAGAAAAAAAATCAATCAGGCAAGATTCTGTCATTTCCAGCCTAGATCTAGATCCAGAATAACAATAATGCCCAATACATAAAACATTGCTTAACAATTTTGATTTTATAAAGCCAGAGTACAGAATTATTCCCTGATGCAGGCTAAGTATCACTCTGACAGAGGCCAACGAGGTTATTTTCTGGGTCACAGATAGTTCATTTTTTATACTTACTATTTTTTCCTGCTGATTGTGCTCTGAATGATCATCTTAAATTTCATTTTTTATTGCAGGGATCTAAATAAGCCATGACAGTTGACTATATAATAACCAATTAAATGTTGGAAGTTTTACCAATGGTATAATTCTTAATGTCATCCTGATTATTATTGATTTTTAACAAGTATGTATATATGTAAAAACAGATTATGCTTGTGGTGGGCAAGTTTTCTATACACAAAATAGGGAAAATTACGATTTTTAGTTTTTTCCATCATTCTGCTTTACTGTATCTTGACAGTACTTGCAAGAATCCAAAGATCATTGTTCATAAACAGGATTTTCAATAAATAGCTGTGCGAAGTATACCGTTAGATGCATGACAGCCACAGTGATGTGGAGTTTCTACCAGGTTACCAGAGTAAGCAGTAAGTATTTTGCTTTTGCTATTTTCTCCTTCTTTTTATGAGATGGGTCTGGAGGATGGCCAAGAAGGCCAATGGCATCCTGGGGTGCATCAAGAAG
>RSEF01000031.1:64738782-64750198 GCA_003993805.1 Himantopus leucocephalus
GCCTCACCAGTGCTGAGTACAGGGGGACGATAGCTTCCCTAGTCCTCTGGACTCTGAAACTTGCTGGGTGTCTGTGAAAAGTTTAAGAAAAGAAAGTTTTGTCAAACCTGTTTTTACTATTAGATAATTCAAGAAAAGTATGTAGTAAAAAGTATACTTTCTCAGATGCATTTTTCTTATACCAGAAATCTGGGATATAGGCAGTTGTAGTTTGACAGAGCAATAGTTCTTATTTAATAAATGCTTTGACTGTTGCAGTGAAAATTGGTTTTCCTTTGGGTGAGTTATGAACTATACTTCCACATGGGTGCCTCAGTAGTCAGATTTTTTGAAAGGACTTGGCACCCAGCAGGACACAGTGAAATGCTAGGAGCTGCTGGATACTGAACTCTGAAATTCTGGCCCAAGTTCAAAGTGTGCAGCTAAAAAATGTTGTACTTCAAATACGTATGAAACTTCCAGCCATGCTCACAGAGCTTGGTCTGAAAATTTAAGTCTGTGAGGTTGAGCACCTGTCTCTTAAAATAAGGAACACGAATCTATTAAAATAAGAGGACATGAATAAGATTCCCGTTTTAGTGTCATATGGCAAAGGTTCCACAACAATGGGAAGCATTGTTTTGCAGCGTTTTTGTAGCGATGTGTATTTTGGTTTGAATCAATTTCTACCAACAGGACCAAGTCCTTACAAAGCAGGACATCCTTCCTCACTGTTTTTACACCCCTTTTAAGAAAAAGTTATTTTATAATATGAATGGAAACTTTCCTTGACCATCACTTCAAAGCATAGGAATTATTGTTATCCTTTCTGAGCTCCTGTTTTCTTTTCAAATTTCTTCTTGCCCTATGGGACATAGCTTCTTCTTGCCCTACTTTAGGACTGCCACAGCTGTGAGAACTCCAGAAGCACTCACTGTACTGAGCTAACGGGGGCCTGATGGGACCTGCTGCCAAAAACCTGCTTGCTTTCTGTTACTAAGTGAGGTGTCATTTCCTGGGAGCCAGTGCGTCTGTAAGGGTACTAAGCCTGAGCCATGGAAGCTTTATCTCGGTGTGGGTCTGTTGACTGTGGAAGAATTAGTCTTGGCTTATAACACAGATGGAGCACAGAAGAGTCTCTATACTTACTTCCTTGTGAATTGTAGTGAGAGGATGTATTATTTTTATCTTCTGTGTTCAGTGACTTCAGTGTGTCCTTATTCATTAGGAAAATTTTATCCATACTTATACAACATGAAAAGGGCATTTTAGCCAAAATTTGCTTCTTAAAAAGGTAATAAATGCAGTCATCCAGGACCGTGAAAGGCGTGGAATGTAAACTATGTGTAGCTGGGTGAAATGGTTTTCCGTACATTCTCTGTTTCCCAGCTCCTCACAGATCTGTGCTTTTTGTCTTAGTCACTTTAGTGCCACAACAGGAGCCTGATTTTAGTTATTTTCAAGGAGAGGAAAAATGATTGAAGAGGAGCTCTCTTACCATACACAGAATAATTATAGCCTGTGTATACCTATGCATGTAACTGGTTATACTCATCCCATTTATTTGACCTTTATAATGTGGAGGCGACCTCTCATACAGTGATTAAGGTGACTTTATAGGGCAAAATAAGGGTGAAATAATGATTCCTGTTTGTGACTTTACTGGACAACATGGTCATATTTTTTTTGTCTCCTTTACCTAGCCACTCAAGGTAAGCTTCTTTGAGCTGATGAGTTTGTAGCTTGGGTTCAAAGTTCTCCAGTAAGAGATGTTTTCCCCCAATTATTTCTCTTAATTATCAAGTAGACAAGTAAATTAGGATCTCCCTGTCATCTTGTGGTAAATTGAGGACATTCTCTTAATAACATTCTTTTTGGCCTACTAGAACCCCCCTATATACCACAGGAGGGAAGGGTGTTATAGTCTCGTCTTGTATTTGTGATTTGGTCTTACTTTTGACGTCAAAGTCTACTATAAGTATTTGCATTTGGCCCTAAAGGAGTTGTCATAATTGCAGTACAGTAATAACTTTGCATGGGACATCCTTGTTGTCACAGTAACACACAACACAGACTAGCACACAAACCTGGTGGTGTGCTTTTTGTGATGACCTGGACAAAAATAAAGATATGACTAGATAATGTGACAACGTACTAAAAATCCATCTGTAAAATCACATATTGGATCCTTCAAAAAACCCCCAAACAGATAATTTTGATCATCATTTCATACGTTTACCAAGATTCTGTGCACCTCATGAGTCATTAAAGCTTCCAGAGAATCACAGAATCACAGAATGGTTTAGGTTGGAAGGGACCTTAAAGATCACCTAGTTCCACCCCCCTGCCATGGGCAGGGACACCTCCCACTAGACCAGATTGCTCAAAGCCCCATCCAGCCTGGACTTAAATATTTCCAGGGATGGGGCATCCACAACTTCTCTGGGCAACCTCTTCTAGTGCCTTTAGAAGCTGAATATCAGTTACAGTCATTTATTGCACATTGAGGAATAAATTGAAGAGAAAGGCAGGAAACTAGGAGACATCTGAGCACCAATGAGTATTATATGTATGATTACATGCATATTTTTAAACTGAAGTATTATACCTTCTAATAATAAGAAGTCTTAGGGAGATCTTAGAAGAAATATAGGTAGAAAGATAATCTCTGTGTGCTGATGAAGCAACGCTGATTTAGCATAGATACACGAGCAAATACTAAATATAATCAGGTTTTATGCAAATCAAAGCCCTGGTGCAGCACTTCAATGACAACTGAAAAGAACTCATTCTCCTCTAAATAACACTTCCAAGAGCAGCATGCTCTTATCAACCTAGCTAAGGTTTACATTGTACAAAAGAGAAGCTGTCAGCAAGAGCACTGCATCATGCTTCCAGCTATCATGCCACTTTTGTCTACTATTACCTTTAGTTAAAAGGGAGTCACTGTGATTTAGATAACTTCATTTGAATGGATAAAGCATTTCTGTTGGGAAGAAATATACATGAAAAGACAAATGCAGGTCACTTGTGAGTATGCTGAGCACGGTATGCTGCTGGGTGAGTAGGTGTCTTAAAATTGGCAGGAAGTATTAATTCCAACTTGCTACTGAGAAACTTCAAATAACATTTTCTGAAGCTGATTCTTTTCTCTGGCATCAGTATTGCAGTCAAGGAGCTGTACAACTGATGTTAAATGAAAGTCAGAATGTGTCATGTGGGATGTTTTAGGGAGTGCATCATGTGGGTTTGAAATTGTTTGGCGATTGTAGATAGCAACTTTCCTTGAATGACAGAATGAAAAACGCTCAGTGTGCTTTTGGCAAAGAGTGGACTATTTTCCTAATTTTATTTAAACATATTCTTTGACCAGAAAGGGGTTATTTTGGCAGTGAACTCCATTCATTAATGAAATAAAAGGGAAGTAAATACTTTGTTTCCAAAATCCATTTAACAGAAGAGGAGTAACACCTGAACAAATTCACCCAAGTCATAAATACACTAAGTCTAAATCTCCTAGATGTTTTACAGTAAATAATAACTTAAGTGTAGTCACTAGGGATATGCCTGTACCATTCCAGCTTTAGCAATGACAAAATGTCATCTGTTTTTAATAGAAAGGTGCATTAAAGCAAAAGAAAGCTGTTAGAAAATATATCCTGGATGACGTTCATGGCCCAAGTGAACTGCATTAAGGCTCTGCAGTAATTAAAAATTCACTTCAGAGGAGCTTATTATTCCTTGATTCCCAGTTACTCTGTCTATCAAGAGCCTCCTGGACCCAGGTGTTATGAAAACATCATGCCTCCATTACGTGCTAGATTTCTGACTTAAATCTTCAGAGGAGATGTAAAACTTTTCCAAACCATGCAGATAAAAATCATGAATAAAAAAGACTTAGTGAGCATTTAGAATTAAAATAATTAGGCCACGGTGGATGCTTTCAAAATTTTAGCAGCTATGCCAGTATAAAAGAAAATTCCTCATTAACTTGTGTGCCAGGTTTTTCAAATCTAATATTTAGTTAACCAGTCATTTCTATAATCATATTAGTAATACTGAGGAGAGATGTTAACCAAGTTAAGAAAATGTGCTTTTCTCTTAGGAGAATTTGAGAAATTCTGGCAACAAAATAAACATAGTTGGATAGAGTTTTGCTCTGTCCCATGGTAGCTGCTACTAATGAAGTAAATGGAAATAGTGTCAGAAAAAAGGCAAAGTTCTTAAATCAATATACAGTTAATTTTCTTAAGGAGTGCATAGTGTAACTGTATTGTACTGCTAGGAGTCATTCCTGTTTGGGTTTTTTTTTTGGCATTTAAGAGAGTATTAATGACAGCAAATTTGATTCAGTAAATGCTAACTCTTGCTGCAGTTGAGGAGCTGTGGCTCTAGTCATTAAAAAGCAACTAAACTGATATTGTAGTATAAACTTCAATGATCTCATGCCATTTTCAACTGCCTCAAAAACTGGTGGGGAGTTATTCTTGTTTTCCAATAGCTAAATATGACTTTGATCAGTTTTGCCCAGTGTTTTTCTGGATACGCCAGCTGGACAATGCTGCCTTGACGTGTAAATGGTAAATTGAAGACTAACTTGTGGTTTTAATGTCAGCGGACTTACTCCATGCTTCAGTTGGTCATCATTTAAAAACAACTTATTTTCTTGCTTAAAACTGCAAATCTCAGAAATACTGCAGTGTTAAGAGATAAGGATATTTTAAGTGTGACTAATTAAACAAGATTTTGCAATATAGAAAACTGTTAGGAAGTTGTTGGCAGAGGACCTAGGTTTTGTCAAGGGATTAAAGAATTAGATATCAATTGAAGTAGATTTCTGGAGGGCTAAGTTTTATTTAAATGAGTTAATCTTACCGATCTGTGGAGTTTCATTAGGGTTTGGTGAGGTATTTTATTGCCTTCAGATGTAGGATGAGGGCAATATTTATTTGGTCGTTGGTGCTGGACAGGAAATAAAAAATGCTATTCTTAGCTCTGTTACTACCTTGATATATGCTGGGGAAATAACTTGTCATCTGTGCTTCACGCATGAAATTGGAAACAGCGTGCTTCCCTTACTTGAGAGAAAGGAGAAGTAAAGAATGGGCATGCTGGATGAAATTTCGGCGTCTAAGTCTTATTTCCATTAGTGGCTAGTAGTAAACGTTTATGTAAGAGTTATAGGGCAAGCATACAATAATGCTTGTAGTTCAGCAGTTATACGAACCAGGAGAAATATCTTGGTTTAATACTTCCCAGTGGATGAATAATATAGTCTTTTTTTTTTTTTTTTTNGCATGGAAAGCATCCTGTGTCAGGGAACTGGGTGTTGGACTGACATTTTCACAAAACCATCTAGTTTAATCATAAAATCTTTTGTGACTAGAAACAGCCAGCTTAGGAACTGTCACTCTATATGCTTTACTTAAGGGTCTTACCTTTTGCTTGCATTGCATTGAAGATGTTCAGTCTGGTAAGGAGGAAGGCCACTTGTAAAAGATTGCAGAGGGGCCTCATGGCACTGAATCACTAAGCAATAAAATGGCAGGTGATTACAGCCTTTTATAGCTGATTCAAAATGCCCGATCTCCTTCTCTCTCTGGTCAAAAAATGGAAACGGTGGAGATGATTGTCTTAAATAAGTGTAGTAGATAATACTACATGAAGTGTTTCATGATGTTCAGGCTTCAACCTGTGGGAAGAAATGGTATGCCCAAAGCTTTACCTGTTCAGAGATCCTAGAATAATCAAAGTTTTTAATGCTGACAAGATAAAATCCCACTGTTTTTTAGTCTCCCTTTGATAAAAAGTACTTAAAATCTAAATTGTATTTATGGCTATAAAATATCTGGTGTCAAGATGAGACTTCACTCTCCCTTTTTTAGTATTATTATCATTCTGCTAGGTAGGCAGAACTGAGTGGAAGAAAACATATCTGACATACTTTGCTAGCAATGAAAGATGCCTGTGAAAAAGGAAGGAGCTGAACCTAGATTTCCAGACTAGTAACTTAGTGATCTTGGTGATGGAAAGAGGTCTGGTTTAATAATGGTTATTATTTAAATTGAATGGATTAAGGTGTTTCTGATGGATTCGATGTATTAATCCAATGCTATTAATCTGTTAATGAGGCCACATTTCTTTGAATCATCTGTTGTGCACTATGAACTGGTAGCCTGGCTGCAGAGATGATGCCTCAGAAGTTTCACTTTCCAGGTCAGCAGCAGCTTAGGTACATCCTGGGATACTGTTAGTGGCAGATTCAAGTACAGTTACGTAAATCGGCTTTCTATTTGGTTTACTGCTCTGTATTTTAGGAGTGTTAACTTGATACAAAAAAACTTGTTTTTAAAACACTTTTTTTCTCCCCAGAATTGTCCCACGGAGGCAACGCCTGAGGCTCAGATCAGGATGCAGCTCATTTATGTGAGAGAGAAATGCCATATATGCGCAGTGGTTCAAACTAGTCAGACAAGCCTGTCAGTGGCAGAGTCCTATCTTAATATTGTCACTGTTTGTTTTCATTCTTCTTATAAAGTATGATTAAAAATAGTTCCACATACATATCAGAAAAGACACGTGGCACTGAAATATTAGGATTTTTCATTTCTTCTAATTCTATGTCAGTGGTTATCTGAGTGACCATTTAAAATGAACTGCACCAGGTGAAGAGAAAATGTTTATTCTTTCTTCATGTGTAATACAACGTGGTGGCAGGAACCGTTTTCTTACTACAACAAATGAAGTAGCTGCAAGGAATGTCTACATTTATACAGGCCCTTAAAATACATCTTTCACGCTAATTCAGATTACTGGGTTGCTTATGACTCTGGCTGTTCTAGTTCACCTTTGTTTTATTAAAGCTGCATCCGAGGTCAACTGCCACTAAATATACTGTTAAATATTGATTTAACAATTTGAATTAATGTAATTTTCAGTTGTTCTTCCTTACTTAATGTACAGCAGCTCTTCAGTGACCCAGTCAATAAGATCAATAGTACTCATGTGAAGTTCAGGCTATGGCTGTCACTGACTTGCTCTGCCCTCCACCTTGATCTCTTCACCCAGGGTCAGACAGGTTTTAGTAAATGCACAGTCTGTGTCCCTGCTAATAGGTTGTGGGACTTCTCTAGCTAGATGCATTCTGTGCACACCAATTACTTCTGAAGCAGATTGTTTGGTGCCTCATACTGATTTTTTAAATCACGCTGCTCTTTCTCCTTTAATGAGAGAAAAGATTAAACAATGAAGGCATCCTTTGTGGTTTATTTAAATGTTTTCTGCAAGCCCGTGTGTAACAGTTAAAGGCTTTTTATATATAAGTTAACATACTTGGTAAATTGTAAATAACAAGTCTTTACTTGGTGACACTTGCTAATCAGTGCGTCAGAGCTAAAAGGCCAATATTTAAACACATAAATACAGTTAAGTTAAACATGCATTTTAAACATTTGATTAAACGTCCAGGGTTGGTGTACTAGCAGCCTGGAGAATTGTGCCTTAATGAGAGTAAAAATATTGGGGCAGCCACATGTTAAGCACTTTGTCAAAATAACACTTAAAATACAATGTGCCTTGGTGTTGCATGGGAAAGTAATTGTTCCTATTCCATGAATGTGCCACCTGTGACAAAGAGAAGTCACAACTGACTGGTATTCAGGTGGCAAACTGATGGTAAGTGTAGATTTGAGTATGTATGCCCTGAGTCAATTTCTCTCTGAACAGTGTTCATTAAATGTAAGAGGTCTTATTTTCTTGATCCCTGTCTCTTTTAAGCCAGGAGTATACGTGTGGGCATAAGTAGGTGGAAAGCGTGCATGAAAAAGAAAGAAGCATGAGAATTACTGTCTTTTGGCTCATTTTGAGACTAGCAGAGGGTATGTATTAAATATGAAACTGATTTTTGTGCTTTCTTTTAACAGAAGAATGCCAGTAACTCTTACAACTTTGCAAAAAAAAAAAAGAAAAAAAAAAAAAAAAACTCTGCTTGCATGTGTCTTGGCAAAAAAACCCCACCTCTGCTTTCCTTCTGCAATTCACAGAATCACAGAATGGTCAGGGTTGGAAGGGACCTCTGGAGACCATCTAGTCCAAGCCCCCTGCCACAGCAGGGTCACCTACAGCAGGTTGCACAGGACGGCATCCAGGTGGGTTTTGAATGTCTGTGGTGTGGGAGACTCCACAGCCTCTCTGGGCAGCCTGTTTGGTCTGAGCCTCATTGACCTCACAATGAGGTCTAGGTCCGTGTTGTAATCGTGTTGTGCTGCCACACACCCTCCTTGCCCTCTTTCTGCTGTTCAGTGTTGCTCTTCACTCGGGTTCACTCACCTGTAAAGGAGGTGTTCCAGAATACCCTACTTCTCCACCAGCATCTGGGTATGATGAAGATAAGGTTACAGAGGGCCAGCAGGAATGATGCAGCTGCTGAAGCCACTTGCTTTACATGCATGACAAGGAGAGCAGTACACTCCCCAGGCCCTGCTCTGTAGAGCTTAGAGAATGTAATTAGCGAACAACAGTTTACGCTGGAAAGGTCCTAAATTATCTGGAACAAGCATGGTAAACAGAATCAAGCTTTTTTTTTTTAATCTCCAGATAACAGAATGAAGCATATGGATCAATAGTAAAAGCTGCATGTCTTTCTGCGCTGGCTGACCAGCGCTGAGGATGCACTTTGAGAATTCAGGGCTTTCTTTATATATTTCCACGTGGATCTGTTTTCTCAAGGCTGCATCCTACAGATCTGTTTAGATGACATGAAATAGGATGTCTAAGAGGAAAAATAGGAGATCAGCGCAGGTATACAGTTCAGGTATGTCTATGAACTTGAGAAAGTTAAATCATGATAGCTTTACATTCTAATTTATGGTTTCGGCAATTTACAAGTGTCTTCTGTGAAGATCAAACTCTGAAGCCACTTTTCTCTCAGAAGAAAGGCTTCTGTCTTTGTTAAAAAAGAAAGCTGCCTTTGTGCTTTCTGACCATTCTCTTTCATTTCGTAACCTTTCAAAAAGCCCTTTTAACAGTATGGAATATAACAGATTAAAAACGCCTCAGGGGATCTTTCTTCTGAATTGCTTCTTTCGTTATTTGTTTTTCTTAGTTATTCTTAATGGAAGTAGGAACCCTCTTGTGCTTGCAAAGAATTTTTCTTCTCTGCTATGTTTCCCCCCTGTTTTTCCATGTTCTGTAAGCTGACTGAGAGACATAATGATTAAAAATTCTCATCATGCCCATCTGCCTATGTGCCCTGTACTTTGTCATTTGGCAGTTGGGTATCAAAGCAGCATCATCAATGTTCTTTGAAAACTAAGCAGGTTGGACACGCAATTTAGATGAAAAACAATTACACTGTGTTAGCTTGCTTTTGGCAAGAGTATTAGGGCTCATCTTGGAGACAGGAAACAAAAGCAGCACTTCATCTTCATGAATTTTAAATGAGGGAAAGTGTATGTGTGTGTGAGAGAGAGTTGTCTGGCAGAAGCTTTTCCTTACAATCCTTCTCTAACTAGTTCTTTCCTCTCTAGAATATGTCCTAGTCTGTGCTGCTGGCATTGACTGAAATAATATGTATTTCGCTATAACAAAGGTAGTTTTAATGATTGTGTCACCAGAGTTTCTTTCAGATCATCTTTTTGATATTCATTAAAAACAAAAGGCTGTGCCTCTGTGACAAGCTTCAGAACCAAAAAGAAAGAGGATTAAAGGCGTTAATAGATGTTGTATAGACTCCTTTTCAGCCAGACAATTTTTTTTTTGTCGTTATATGTGTGGAGCCTACCGTGGTATGTTTTTAAACACTTTTAAGTGATCATTCTTAGATCTTTATAAGCAGTGCTCGTGAAAGTCTGTCTGATAAGAATACTAAACTGAATGCCATCTTTTTTTCCAAAAATCTATGCAAAAAGCCATCATATATTACTGTTTTCTGAAGTCCTGCAGGCTAAGAACAAGTGTGTGACGGAATGTACTGACTCTGGAGAAATTGCCTTTTAGGGAGTATATAAGAGCATGTTCAATTCTAAGCGTGTATTTTAGTGTGGGTTTTTTTCTGAATGAGGGCCATAATCTGTCCTGCAGCACTTGTAATGAAGTTCTGAACAGTGTCAAAAAGAAACTAACAATGTAAGTGTCTGTCCTCCTTAAGAAAGGTCTTTGCTCTGAACTTTAAAGCTAACCATAAACATCAAGAAATTCTCAGTGCATGATATTAACCATGTGACTGAAACTTAGCCTGAGTTGCAGCTTGCCAGTATTGTGCTGCTTGTACTTGAAGTCTGTTGAATGTTTAATGAGGGCAATATGTTTGCCTTAAAACTAAACATAAAACATTCTTCTACGCTCTTCCTTAATTTTTTTTCTTCTTCAGTAAATAAAATCCTTAATTTGATGTCAGAATTATAAGGAATTTTTTTGTTGAGTGGATTTAGAGGAATCTGAGTGTAGAAAATTATTTAAAATAATATTTTTCTGAATTCTAGCTGTAGAGTGTGAGGTATAACCGTGTCATTTTTTTATTCTGGGCTCCATCGTTGGTTAAAAAGACTTTTCAAATTTGGTCTGGTTATCTTGTCCATACAAAATTTTACATCTTGATCAAGACATTCCTGGAACTAGGTTATATTTTAATGGGTAAAACAGTGATTTGCAGCTGTTGAGGCAGCTCTGGATTCTTACTCCTGAACTTCCTGTTCACAGAAAAAAGAGTTTTATATTTGGGTTTTTTTCCAAGTCTGCCTCTTTGAAAGAACATTGCAGTATCAGGTTGGGAAAGGAGTGTGAAGATCATATTTTTAGACTGAGATTTGAGTTTTATCACTAAGCTTTTAGGGGCCAGGGTAGGTAAGCAGTAAAGCTGTGTTGTATTTTAACGTAAAGGTTTGCATTATGTCCACAATGGTCTACCCCTTGCGGAAGGCAGCACCCTTGAGCTGGAGGTGTAGTTTCATGGTGTTCAGATTCATTGAGTAATTGTGACTGGGGTTAAATTCATTACAATAATTTTCTCTCTGGTATGCTCTTAGTGAGAGACAGTCTTAAAATAAATGAGCAGCATGCTGACCAAGTATGTGAAATTCAATCCCCTCTGCCTGGAAGAAGGGGAAGGGTTACCTAACTCACCACCTATAGTAGGTTGTTGATGTTGTCTGGGATGATTTCTCACTTCAGCCTGTTGATCCTGTCCTACTTTGCTTAACACCATCAAGATAGGTCTGGTATATCTTATGTACATTTCTCTTTCCAGAAAATTGACTATGGTGTGCTCTGAAGAAGAGGTACACTGAAGCTTTCCTGTTTTGTATAAAATTATTAAACAGTCATTGAAAAGCTTGTGATGCTTTGTTGGGTGGTGGGAACTTCCACAGAATTGCAGAATCACGGAATCTCCTAGGCTGGGAAAGACCTGTAAGATCATCTAGTCCAATCATTAACCTAA